>JANZLC010077694.1:0-12427 GCA_026413385.1 Erythroxylum gracilipes | reverse complement strand
AGATCCATATCTCATTAACTTCCTCAAAATAAATGCTTACAACTTTAATGGCAATCCAAGCCATATTACAATATCAAGATCCAAAATCCAAAGGACATAAGATACAACAATCTCAAAATTCTCAACAACAATCCAACTTAAAAACAATACAAGATGAACACAAACAAACAAAAACCTCCACTTTCTTTCACCCGATCTTCTTCTCATCACCTGTGGATGAGAATGAAGAGGGGGGGGGGGGGGTGGGTAAGCTTATAGCTCGTGGATCACATGTTTATAATAGAAAAATAAGCAAAAATCATTTTTCAAAACTTATTGCCAGTTTATAGAAATTTCACAGTAGAAATTCATCAAATGCTTATTTTTCCAAAATCTCAATTTTTCAAAAAATTACGAACAATCTCAAATCATGTATGCATCAAAATTTTAACACAACACAAGCATATAGCACATCATAAATTGGTTTGGGTCGGTCCAGAATTAGAACGTACTACACATTCCCACATAGCGGTCCTGTGTAGCCGTGAACAGAACGTACTACACCTTCCCGCATAGCGGTTCAGTGTAGCGGTGAATTTATGGGAGTCCTTAACGGAGCTCCAATGCCACTAGCGGGCAGGCGGGAGACGCCTTTTTGACAAGCACACTTGACATCTTATGGGACCTAACCAAACCCACATAACCAACTTTACACTTGAAAACAGATTGCCCGAAGGCACATTTCAGAAACTTAATTTTTCATAATCATGTCATATTCAAACACAACTTCATTCATAATGACACAATGTCACACCAAGTCACATATCAAACTCTCAATCATTCAAGCACAAAGAATGCAACATTTTAGCAACATTATTAAATCATTCAAAACCATGAATATGAAAATACTTTATTTTCTTGATTTTTTGGAAATAATTTCATCTTATTGATTTTTCGAAAACATATATATAGCTTATAATTCAAATTATAAACATGGTACCTACCTCATATCCATGCTTGTAACTTGTTCAAAGCCTCTCCCATTGCCTTGGTTCCATAGCCTCATTTAATTTCCTTTCTCTAAGGCAAAAATTCCCTTAACCTTTCACCAAAAGAAGAAATTTCTTGGCTTGAAATAAAGCTCTCATGCTCCTCTTCATTTTTCCCTCTTGAATCTACATCAAAAACGCACTTGAAGCTCACCAAAAATCAAACTCTAAGTTTCTTGCTTCTTTCTCCCTTTTTTTCCATCCGAAAACTCACTCTTCTCTCTTTCTCTGCTCTCTTCTTTCTCCTTGTTCTTTCTCTTCCAATGTCGTGCATCACTTCTCTTTATACTTAAACCCACTCTTCTTATTTACCAACTTACCATTAATGAATGAGAGAAGACCCTTATTCCCTTACATATAAGCCTTATAACTTAAAACCTTAAGTGAACTTCCAACAATGCTCTTCCTTTTTGCCTTAAAAAAAATTGACATCTTGACTCCATATTTCGATAAGGTAAATGAAACAATTTGATAACACTTCCTTCTAGAGAAATGTTCCTCATTGTCTTACCTTTCTAACGACACTAAAAATGCTCAGACCAATATTAAACTAAGACTGAACACTATACCTAACTTCACTCCCAAAATTGAATATCTTAGAGCCAAAATTGAAATTCGATTCCTTTAGAACACTTTTAGATCCATGTCTCTAGTTTAATTAGCAACAAGAATCAGCTCAATCCGAGCTGTACCGATCGAGATATCACCAAAATACTGAAGCATGTTCAGAAAAAATATCCAACTCATACTCTTTTAATCAATCCTCCCACTTTGATTCGATTGATCTTTCTCAATTTGATCTCAAAAATCATAAATTTTCATGAAAAGATAGAGGAAAGTCTTAGAAATTCAATGCTTTAAAAATCAGATCGATCGGAGGTCAGACAGAAAAGTTATAAGCAAAAGAGTGGAAAGAGGTCGGATCAGGAGAAAAATTGGAAAATAGGCCGAGCAGTGCGCGGCATGCGTGCGCACGAGGGCACTGCCGAGCTGGCGAGCGGCTGGCTGCAAAACTTGCAATCTGACTTCCGAACTTCAAACGTTCATAACTTTTGACTCAGAATTCTAAATTTTACAAACTTGGTATCGATGGAAAGGTAAAAGAACGATATACAACTTCCATGAAGAACTCAAAAATAATTTTGGGCTCTATAAGGGTCAAAAGTTCACAACAATGTGGCTGACCGATAATTTGCATCCTAAACAACATCAGAACTTCTAAAATTCATAACTTTTCACTCCATTGTCCAAAAATATCATACTTTATATCAATGGAAAGATAAAAACAAGCTCTACAATTTTCATGAAGAACTTAAAAACCAGTTAAGCCTCCAAAAGGGTCAAAACTCTCAATCACTATTACTGCCCAAAAATGCCATCCTAAAACAGCAACACAACTTCTAAAGATCATAACTTCCTATTCCAAAGTCCAAAAATGACATATTATACATCAATGAAAAGATCAAAACCTAAACTACAATCTTCAAGAAGACTTTTTGGTCAAATTCTAACTCTATGAGGGACAATACTTCCCTCAAAGTTTCTTCCCACAGGTTTCATTTTGACAACATCTCCCCCAAACTTCAACAACCAATACTTCTAAAGCATCAACCAATTTTCCAGCACCTGCATCACACTTCAATATCTCTCATCTTCCAACTACCACATCCAAAAATAGTACATTATACATCATTTGAAAGCTATGAAGCTCCTCTACAAATCTCAAGAAGACTACTTGCTCCAATTCAAACCACAATAGTCCAAAAATTGCTTTAAACCACAGCACACATAAACTTACCTTTATGGACATTTTCAAAAACAAAGCAAAGTAAACTGAATTCGAATGGTCATAACTTTCAATCCTGATATCGAAAAATGTCATACTTTATAGCGATACTAAGCTATCAAGAAAAGCTATAACTTTCATGAAGATCATTTTATCAAATTCTGCCTAAATCATTGCAGAAAAATTCACAAAGATTTCACATCAAAATAGGCAACTTTCTGCTACTATTCATCCCAAACAAAATTCAAACTTACAATTCTCCAAAATCTAACACTTTCACTATTCATTTCTTGCTTTTCAATTCCATTTACACTCAAAATACCCATTTCATGTATTAACCTCAAAATATCATTACACTTGCTCCAATTAACATTACCTAAGTAGAACATTAAACACCACTAATTCCTCATTTAATTTCATTTAATAAATCAAATTTTCAAGAAAAAGTCCGGGGTCCAACAAAAAGCCTCTACTCTTGCTTCTTTTTTGCCTCTCTTACTTTCGTTCACAATGGCAAAATTCCCAAATCAATAGGAATTCAAATTGGACAACCCATAACATATAATCACTAAAATTGATCTTAGAAAGCTTAAACCCATACATTTCTTAAGCTTCATGAACCATCATCTTTCTAAAAATCCAACAAATCAAACATACCCTTACCTTGATCCTTCACCAAATGAAGGGTTTCTTGGCTTGAATGGAAGCTCTCAACATTCTCTTCCTTTTTCCTTCTTGAACAACTTAAAAATCCCTCTTGAAAACCCAAGTCTTAACTTCCTTCTTCCTTTCTCCCAAAACCGACACTCCCCTTCTCTTTTCTCTCTAATTTCATTTCTTTCTCTTCTTTCATCTTCAAGTCACGTTTTTTGCTTCTCCTTAAAAGCCCAAAAACTTTTCTTATTACAATTATGCCATTAATGAGTCTAAATTGTCCAATTTTCCCTTCCTTCAAAGCCTTATAACCTTAATGCTTAAGTGTTCTTCCCAAAATGTCCTCATGCATATAAACTCTTACAAGACTATTTTATTTCAATTGAACCATATGATAAAATCCTATAAACATTAACACAATAATGAACTCCAATTAAAAATAATTAATCTAGCAAAACCTCAAAATTATTTAAATCATGCTTAACTCCTTCAAAAAATCAAGACCTTTTTCTAATCATACAATTGAAGGAATTTGATACCACTTCCTTCTAGACAAATGTTCCTCATTGTCTCAATTTTCTAATGACATAAAAATCATTCAATTTGGTTCCATAGTCTAAAAGTTATACACCAAATATTTCCGAACTATTCTTATACTGAAACAATATTCTGTGCTCAACTTCCATCCGAAAATTGATATTCTTAGTTACTGAATTAAAACTCGATTTCATCAAACAATTTCTAACCCTATTTCTCTAGTTTACTCTAAATCAAGAATCATCTTATTTGGATAGCTATACCCAACTTCACTCCAGAAATTGAAAGTCTTAAGGACTGAATTGAAATTTGATTCCTTCAAATAATTTGTAACTCCATGTCTCTATTTTCTTTAGAAATAAGAATAATCTCATTTGGAGCTCTATAGATCAAGATATCCTAGAAATACTGAATCATATTTAGTAAAAATATCCAACTCATACTCTTTTAACTGATCCTCTCACTTTGATTTAATAAATCTTTTTCAAATTAAAATCAAAAGCTCTAATTTTTTATGGAGAGGTAGAGGAATGTCTTAAGAATCCAATGCTTTTAAAATCAGGTCAATCGGAGGTTGAATGAAAAAGTTACGGCTAAAAGAGTGGAGAGAGGTTGGGTTAGGGGGGGAGAACCGGCCGCGTTGCACTAGCAACGTGTCGCGAGAGACCGCGGCCTCGCGGTCGCGACCGCGAGGTGCGCGCTCCCACACGCCGCGTCGCACTCGCGACCTGCCTCCTGGGTCTTTCTTCTTCTGACTTCCTAACTTCCAAAATTGATATCTTTTGGCCTAGAACTCTAAAATTTAAAAATTTGGTATTAATGGAAAGCTAAAAGAAGGCTCTACAATTTCCATGAAGAACTTAAAAATAAATTCGGTCTCTATAAGGGTCAAAAGTCCACATCAAAGTGGTTGTCTGACAATTTCATCCTAAACAACATCATAACTTCTAAAAATCATATCTTTCTATTCCATTGTCCAAAATTTTCATACTTTATATTAACAGAAAGCTAAAAAGATAATCTACAACTTTCATGAAGAACTCAAAAATGATTTTTGCCTCTATAAATTTCGAAATAAGGCAGCTGTCCTGAAAGTTCACTCTATGCAACATCCAAACTTCTAATAATCATAACTTCCAGCTCCGATATCGAAAAATGTCATACTTTATAGAGTTAGAAAGCTAGCAAGATAAGCTACAACTTTTATAAAGACAATTTTATCAAAATCTCTTTAAATCAACCTAGAAAAATCACAAAAGTTTCAAATCGAAAATCTAACTCTCCACTATTCATTCTCCAAAAATTTTCAGACTTCCACTTTCCAAAATCTAACACTTCAAATTCAAGAATTCTCCTTTTTCTTTACACATGAATAATCGCCAATAATTTCTTATTTAATAGTTCTAACTTTTAAGAAAAGTTCGGGGCCCAACACTTCGTCTTAGTTTCTTGCGTCTCATTTTTGCCTCTGCTTCGTCTTAGTTTCTTGCATCTTATTTTTGGCTCCACTTTGTCTCATTTTTCTGCTCCGCTTCATCTTAGTTTCTTACGTCTCATTTTTTCTCCGCTTTGTCTTATTTTTGGCTCCGCTTTGTCTTAGTTTCTTGCGTCTCATTTTTGTTCTGCTTCGTCTTAGATTGACTTTAGCTTTGTCTTAGTTTGACTTCCGCTTCGTCTTACTTTTTGCTTCAGCTTTCGTCTCATTTTCTTCCTTCTTACCAAAACGGTTCATAACTTTCTAATATTATTATTTTTTGATTTTCATCAAAATTATTAATCGTGAAGTCATTTTGACTTAACAATCTCCCCCTTTTTGATGATAACAAATAATCATAGTTTTAGAAAGATAGTCAAGTATTATTTATAAGAGGATTTACAATTGAAAAGAATTGTAAACTATACTATGTTCTATACACTTCTCTTCTCTTCTTCTTGTCTTTTCTCCTTCTTGTCTTTTTGTTCTTTTCTTCTTCTTTTCTCCCCCTATCTATCTCATTTCTTATTTTCTCCTTCTTCTCTCCCCCTATCTTTGTCATTTCTTCTTTTCTCCCCTTATTTGTTATTGATCAAAAATCATGATCGAAGATGCTTCATAATATCATAGAACATTTCCTTCATTTCAGTGCGGAGTAACTTGAGGTCTTGTCATATATGCGCTACTTCCTTATGCAAGTCACCCACTGAAACACACAAATCATCAACCTTGTCATGAATTTCTCCAATTTCTTTGATTAAGGTATCATCTTTCTTCTGCTGTACTACTTCAAAACCAATAGTAGTGCTATATGCTTCTGAAGGTATGACATCCGGTTCAATGATTGTAAAAACAGGAGGTTTGAAAGATAAGTTTCTTTAAGGGAGATCAAGGTTATCTGGTCTGGGTAGTCTTGAAACTTGTTTTTCAAATAGGTGTAGTACATCTCCAATTGAAGATATAAAGCTCAAGGATCTAATGTGCATAATTAGGTACACAAGAGTCTCTATTTTGTAACTAATATCTCTAACTCTGATGGTTATGTACTGCCCTTCTATTATTTTTCCAGCTACCTGAGAGGTTTCATCAGTGGTTCGACGACCACAATGACTTCTTGATGCCTTTGAGATATGGTGGGAAACATAAATTCCTCTGTGACAAGCTACATAACACGCCTCATCTATGTTTCTCACTTCAGCTTCAATCTAATCTTCTGTTAGATCACTTGTAATCCCTTCTGGATACATTTTCTTCTTCCCCTTTTCCTCATTGCGAACAATGTAAGGTCTTGGCTGAATGTCAAGTACAATCTTTATCACAGTTCTTTTTGTAAATGGGAAAATAGTGTACTTTTTCTTAGTCATTTGTGTTGGATATGGTTCTGATCTCTCATCCCACAGAATACTATACAACCTTCTCTCTCCATCATTCAACAGATATATTGTATGACTATTTACCAAGATTGGTTCAAATTGTACCTTGACTAACCTTTTCAAGGGTTCTCTTATGATTACAGAGCTGCTACTCCTGATAGGATCAACTTCTTCAATGATTTTCATTTTCAAATCCTCTTTTCTCATTGGTTGAGAAGGATTAACCTGTGCTGGACTGTGTTTAACTGACCTTTTCTTTTGTTGAATATCAGTTGGAGTGCTCTTCTTCTTACTGATTTTCTGCTTCTTGCATTCTTCAATCATCTAGGAGTTTGTTGTTGAGGTTGAGGTTAAGGTTTCTTCTTCTTAAATTCTAACTTCCTCTTAATCTCAGTCTCTTTAGCTAATTTTGCTGAATCTTTCTTCAAAATTGAGACTAAAGATCTAGTTGCCTGTGGTGCTTTCATTTCAGAGTCTCCACTCTGATTCAACTCTATAGCTTTCTTCTCCTCTTGTTGACGCAGAGATTGTAGTCTAGGCGACCTTTTTGCTTGCTTGGGTTTCTCCGAAAGGAGTGTTTCCTCCTTTCTCTTCAAGGTCACTTGTGTTTCTGTCTGTCGGACCTGGCCTTCTTCTTTTTGAGAAATCGCCATAACTTTCATTGCATCATTTGACAATTTCTTCAGTCCTTCTGTGGACAATCTTCAAGTGGATTGAGATTTTGATTTTTTTGTGGGAGTTACTTTTTCACTCAAGCTTTGCCTAACAGCATGCTCCCCCTTAATCCTTGCTATCGTCTTAAAATCTGTATCCTCTTTATCCTGATTCTTCAAACCCATTCTACTAATAGTTGTAGAATTAATGACGCTTTTGATATTCATCTTCATCCTGTTTCCTCTCTCCAGAAGAATTCCAGAATCTCTAAAGATTCAGCATCATATTGAATTGCAACATTTTAAAATCAAACTATTTCCATTTCATTTCATCAAACTCTATAATTTACATGACTCTTAGTTTTCTCTGTCTGTACAATCCTTTGGAAACTTAACACAACTACTGTATACAATCAAGACAAAAAGCAGTCCTAACTAGGTCATCCAAAAAGAATCCTAACTGACCGACCTGTGAGCCATAGCCTCTCTCTCCAGTAAGATCTACACGGCTCGTACAGTCTCTCTGGAGCTAGGGTCTACTCTCGATCCTGAAAAAAATAGGTTGCAATTTTGGGTGAGTTTGCGAACTCAGTGAGGAACCATCATCGATGGTCTACCCAATTCATGCAACATTTAAGCATATAACAGATTATGTCACAATCGCGAATTCAAAAGTATCACATGATTATATTCAAGCAAATCATAAATAGATAAGGCATTCTTGCCTTTCACCCATTCAGAATATGCAGTCCAACTATATGCAATGTAGATGTGACACTTTCTCATTTTATTACGGTGTTGTAACCGAGTGCTTGAAATATTCCATATAAACAGTAGACGCGTCTTAGGAGTAGGAGAGCCCTCTGGGTATGCACTACCTCCCTTCGAGCTCGAGACTCTTTTTCAGTATCGATGGCTACTCCGGTCATAACTGTTATTAACAGTTCATGCATTTGTGTATGAAATGCATATGTCCAATTTAGCGTTCAATGCATCACAGTCTTTGTCACATCAGAGGCACAATAATTGATCACGTTAATAGCAAGCAATTGACCACAGTAATAGCAAGCAATTTCACAATTATCACATCAAGAACACTTCTATGTCAGATCTCCCAATTCATCAGACCATCTATCCGGAATCTAGTCAAAATCAAACACAATCACTAATCCCACCATTATCTCCACAGAGAACATTTAGTAATTTCGGTGTCGTTAGATTTCTAATTTTTTCAACGGAATTTTGTGATGGAAAATTTTGGATTAAGGCCGGGAATATCATGAACATGCATTGTACACCTGCTAATTGCTACACGTGCATCATTAATTAGTTTTGATTGGATAATTAGTAATGTTTATACCACCTAAATGTAGCGCCCCCTTACCGTAGAGTACCCACCGGAACGCCCGTAGGTCATTCCGGTACATATCCTACAATAAGAGAGAACTACAGATAAACATCACTATACTCCACATGGCATCACAAGAATAAAACATTAATAGCAAGCAATTGACCACAGTAATAGCAAGCAATTTCACAATTATCACCTCATGAACACTTCTATGTCAGATCTCCCAATACATCGGACCTTCTGTCCGGAATCCAGTCAGAATCAATCACAATTACTAACCCGCCATTATCTCCACAGTGAACATACAATAATTGAGAGAAAGCCATCTCAGTCACTCACCTATAGCTTCCGAGCTAATGACGGGAAGTCTCAGCAACGTCGGTGGTGTGACGTTCTAAACGTGCCTCTATAATGATCAAAGAATATAAACATCATCCAATGTACAATCGGAAATAAGTAATAATGCACATGATGCGATTCAAATGTGTACAATGCATGTTCGTGACATTCCCGGTATCATCCCATCAATCACATCACAAAATATTCTCCTATGTCCTAGGAATCTATAGACCCTAAAAGCACTCAATTTGGATGTCAACAGATCCAAATATCGCTACCCGATCCCCTCACTTTAGCCTAACCAATTTCAGTCAGTTTCGCCTCTAAAAATTCCCAATTTCACATAGAAATGAAATTAAATGATTCACAAATCCGATGCCTCGAGAATCAGGTCAATCGGATGCCGGACGGACAAAGTATAAGCAAAAGAGTGGAAAAAGGTTAGTTCAGGAAAAATACATGTCCTAGTCGACTTGTCTGAGGATCCAAGTCGACTTACTCCACTGTGCATGTGCTAGTCGACTTGTCTGAGGATACAAGTTGACTTACTCCACTGTGCATGTGCTAGTCGACTTGTCTGAGGATACAAGTCGACTTACTTTACTACCATGGCAGATCAAAAGAACACCTTTCTCCGACATACTAACTTCTATAGGTTATAATTCCTTACTCCGAACTCCAAATCGAACAAACTTGGTATCTATTTCATATAGAAAAGAGCGATATACAAGTTTTATGAAGGACATAAAAACTAATTCCATCTCTAAAGATATAAAAAATGCAATCAAAGTCACTGCCTAATCAAAATGTTCCACAACAGTACAATATTTTTCCAAAGAGCATAACTCCCCATTCCCTTAGCTAAAAATTACATGTTGTATGTCAAAAAGCAAGATCAAAAAATGTTCTACGACTTTTATGAACAACTTGGAAGCAATTCCATCTCTACCTAAGTCAAACTTTCAAATGAAGGTTGCTGTCCTGTTTCACAATATCAACACATTGCCTTTACCACATCCAAATTTTACAAAGTCATAACTCTCAATCTAAAAATTGAAAAATTGCATACTTAGTGGAAATGGAAATCTAACAAGAAAGTCTTCAACTTTCATTAAGATCAATTTCACAAATTCATCCTAAATTAATCTAGAAAAATTTATCAAGGTTTCAGGTCATCAAGCTCGAGTACTATTACAAAGTCATAACTCTTAATCTACAAATCGAAAAATTGCATACTTAGTGGCAATGGAAAGCTAACAAGAAAGTATTCAACTTTCATTAAGACCAATTTACAAATTCATCCTAAATTAATCTAGAAAAATTCATCAAGGTTTCAGGTCATCAAGGTCGAGTACTGTTCATCCTCTAAACTTCACTTTCAAACAAGATTCAACACTCTTCTAATCAAAATTGGACAGTGCTCCCTTCACAAAAATTGTAGCCAAATATCTCAATTTTAATTCAATACAAGCCTCACCTCATTTGCTCAACCACATAAAGAGTTATGATCAAAACATTGGAACATATACAAGTCACATTTTCCAGATTTTAGACCTAAGCCACATTCTATCATTCCAATTCCAATTCTACACTAATAAGCATGCAATTTGGCCAAGAAAATCAGCCACTATTTCATCAAGTCATCCACTTGCAATAATGGACACACAAAAAAAATTGGCAACACACACAATTGTCTTTCCTTAATTCCCATTCATCTAGCATCATAAAACTAACCCCAAAATCAATCTAAAACATAACATCTCATCTAATCACTCATCAACCAATCATCTAATCACTCATCAACCAACCATCAATTAACCAACCATTTACCTACCCATAAATACCAAACATACCTTCATGCCATTTAGTGTTCAACCATCACAATTAATGCCATTAGATACAAAACCATAAAAGGAAACATGTCTCTTACCTTTTAAGCCTCCACTTCTTCAACTCTTCAAGTCTTCCAAATCAATCACACACTCCTAACTTCCACTCACCATACACGACACCATCATGGTGAGAAGGGAGAAAGCTCAAGCTTATATGCATGTAAAGAAGGCTCTTAAGGTGGATGAGAAGAGCAACAATTAAGCTAAAGCCAAAGGAGAAACCAAGGAAGAAGAAGATGAAGGTTTCGGCTGGGAAGAGATTCAAACAAGCTTAACTCTTTCAATTTGTTGTAAGTGTCGTGAATGAGTATGGGACCAAGCAATAAGTGAGTCAACTACAAGCATTAAATGAGTTTAGGGTGAGTCACCATGCCACTTGGCATCTAATGAGTAGAAGAGACAAAAATCCCTTAAAGAACCCTAATAAATGTAATTTTTTAGATCATTCAATTCCAATGGCCCTAAGTACAATTTCAAAATAATGTACCCAATATTTCAGTGTCATTGGATAGAAATTTTCGGTACCGAAAACCAGTCGGTTCGCCACTTGGCGATTTTTTCGGTCCGGAAATTTTTTCCGGAAAATTCCAGAAAATTTCCAAATTTACCCAAAAATGCAAAACAGATAACAGTCCACTCCAAATAATTTTCAAGCATGAAATCATATTTTTCCACCAAAAATTTCATTTAAGCACATATACCGAGAAATGTCATGAATACATGTACAGTTGTTTTCATGTGCAAATTTTTACTATTTACGTGTAATGGTATGCGTGAATATTGCAACACAATGCTAAACACTCTCAACCCTTTTCCAAATTACTATTATACCCTTCCCATCGGGGTGGGATGTTACAACTCATCTCTTATTATCAACATATTTTTTTAGTATCATTCATCTTCTCTAGTATTATACCTCTTCTCTGTTTCTGATAAGTTTAATTCATTTATGCTTTTTATCCTTGAAAATTGGCTTCATTATATGCACACATGTATGTGTTTTTTCAATTGGAAACATTTTGATGTTTTTATAAATTCATATTATGGCATGGCATAAAATAATGAAGTTTCATTTCTTAGAAACTTTGTAGTTTTGGTTTCTATTAATTTTTTTTTTCATTATATGTCCTATGTCAAACAATTTCGAGCAAAGTATATATGTTTTAGCCCTTTTTACTTGCGTATTATAGTGCTTTCTAATATAATGAGCTCTTTTGAAATGATTTTTCTAAGCATTGGTATGGAACTTGTGTGTAAGTGATCTAGAAGGGGGGGTTGAATAGATCCTTTGTCTTTTTGTAATTTTCTACAACAAAATCAGAAGTTAAACACACAAAAGA
>JANZLC010077675.1:0-12428 GCA_026413385.1 Erythroxylum gracilipes | reverse complement strand
CTATGATCCGGTGAATTCATCGATGATGGTTCACTCACCGAGTTCGCAATTCTCAACAAAATTGCAATGTGGTTTTTTAAGTTCAGAGGAGTCATCCAATTAGATCAATTGGAGTGCAACCACTGAGGTCTATTATGGCTTAGGGGTCAGGATCAGTTTGCACCTGCATAGGTCCTCATTGATTTTTATCTTTGATTTATATTCCGCAAAATTTGTATAAAGTGTTTATAAATGATTCGGTAATGAAATGATTTCTTTTAGGGTTCTAAGTGTTTTATATATGAAATGGGCCCGAATTATTGTTGAATACTATGTTTGTAACTATTGTAACATCGTGAGGTAAAATGTTTTTAAAAGTCATGGGCCCGATTTGATTAGTTATCTTCGGCTTTCGTGTATCTTGTTTTAAAGAAACAAAAGTTTTAAAAATGAAGTTTTACTGATTGTTCGTTCTAGCATATCATTCTTGCGGGATATGTACTCGGATATCACCATAGATGTCGGGTATGTGTCTTGTGGGAGTGGGATGCTATATTTTATCACATTCTCAATTTTTTTGCATCATTTGCTTTCATAAAAACTAATTTCTCGTTCATTTTTACTAGATACACTTTGCTTCTCCTTTTGAATCATAACTTTAATCATATGGACCACTTCATCTCCATTAAACATATGTCTTTGGTACTTTAATACCAAAAATTCACTCATTAATGTTATTCCAACATTACATGATCACACATTATCAAAACTCTCATTTCATCTTATAAATTCTCCAAATTCCAAACCTTCAGGTCTATTTTCCCTAATTCATTAGACACTCCAAATGAAGTAATTTGGCAATAATCTCTTATAGAAGAATATTCCCCATTGTCTTAAGTTTCTAATGAAACTAAGATCATTCAATTTGGTTCAGTACTCCAAATGTTAAACTCCAATTAATTCAGACTGTTCATAAGCTAAAATAGTATCCTATACTAAGATGTAATTCAAAAATCTGGATTTCTACAGACAGAATTCAAATTCCATTTGTTCATACAAATTGTAGCCCTATGTCTCTATTTTAATACCAATAAATAATCATCTCATTTAGATCTCTATAGATTAAGTTATTGTCAAAATACCAAAGCATGGTCAGTGATAATACTCCAATCATGAAGTTCCAAAATTGTTAATCATTTTCGTTCCAATTCAATCAATCAATCTCTCCCAAATAATTTCAGATGGTTATAATTTTTGGTTTTGTCTTACGAGTCCAACGGTTCAAATCCCATGTCATTTAAAGGTCGGGAGAAAAAGTTATGGCCAAAAGATCAAAGGATGTTTGCATCCATCAACTTTCCCTGCATCTTCACTACAAGCACGATCGTGCACTTCCATTTGCTTCTCCATTGTCACCATCGTGCTTGTGCATGATGGTGAGATCCCTTGTGAACCTTAAGAGTCATGATCATGCTTGCACACCCCTCTTTTTCAAACTTCATTCTGGCTCTTCTAAAAACAAACCTTCGGGTCAATGTTTAATGGCAATGTTAATAGGGACAATGAAGGATTTAGGCCAAACACTCTTATAAACAATTGTTCCTTTATGTCTTAGGTTTCAAATGAGATAAATTACATGCAATTTGGTTCGATATTCTATAATTTATGCCAAAAATACTACAAACTATTCCAAACCATGATAGAATCCACAAACTCAACTTCAAGCTAAATTGTGAAACTCTTAGAGACATAATTCAAATTCGATTTCTTCATGAAAAATATAGCCACACCTATCAATGTTAATCTAAACTTAAAATCATCACATTTGGATGCCTATAGATCAAGTTATCTCTAAAATATAGATGCATGTTCAGTGAAACACAGCATGTGTACATTTTCCAACATAATTCATCAATATTCATCTCTAACTCTAAATCATCTCTACATCATTTTACAAATCATTCGTCATCATACACGTAAAAGCAAGACATAAATGTATTTATTTCTTTATTCACATTCTAGCTTACTTAAATCACCTTTTTATGTCCATTTAACTCTAACTATCATCAAATATGCTTCCTTCAACAAATCAAGAAAAGTTCATGCTTATACTTACTTATTTAGCTTCATTTTCTTCAAATCACCAAGAAACCAGCTCCTCCACATACGTGATCATCATTGTTGAATGAGGAATAGATTGAGTCTTTTATCAACAAGAGGAGGATAGCAAGGTATTGCAGTGGCTAGTATAAGATTACGGTCAAAAATCACTTGGTGGAGGGTGGTAGGAATTTCGTATAAGAAGAGAAGAGGGAGGAAGATAATAATGTGTTTAGTGAAAATGAAAGACAAGACAACAAATGGGCAATTAGGTGGGTTTTAAAAACTTGGTGGGTTTCAAGATAATTGTCATGACACCTTCCACTCAAATGGTTTATGCTAAGTAACACTTAGTTGCTTGGTCCATTTGTCTCCAATTTCTAATCCAATTTTCTCCCAATTTTCACACTTAAAATTAAACCTTAATTCCATTTATAAAAATTTCCATTTCCATTTGACTTTTATTTATATCACTATTTATTAATTTACTGGCCATTTGGTTTTTTTCATAGTCCAGGAATACCCAACATTTTTTAAAAAAATTTATCCTAAAAATTCACCAAGCTTCTAAATCAACAATTTATACACTCCGATTCAGTTCTCATTACAAATAATTCACAATTCTCAATATAAGCACATTCGTAATCAATTATACCCAGCAATTATCAATGAATGCATGTACAATCATTTTAAGTGTGCAAAAATTCACATATACGTGCGTGTATGCTAACAACATGCATGAGCATGAAAATGCAATTTTCTTAATCTCTCATTGATCTCACATATACCGTATTTTTGGGTTCTAACACTTTGTATGTAATGGGATGTTACAATGCAGGGTTCTACAAACGGTTCTTCAAGGATTTTCTCTTATTGCTAGACCTATGACTCATTTATTAGTTAAAGATGTGCCTTTTTTGTTTGATGATGCTTGTTTAGATGCTTTTAACAGGTTAAAGAAGGCACTAACAATAGCACCCATTTTGACATCGTCAGATTGGTCTTTTCCCTTTGAGATTATGTGTGATGCAAGTGATCATGCCATTGGTTGTCTCCTTGGCTAGTGGAAGGAAAAGAGGCTGCACTTTATCTACTACGCAAGCAAGACCTTGACAGGAGCACAACTGAAGTACGCAACTACAGAAAAGGAGTTGCTTGTTATGGTATTTGCATATGAGAATTTTCGTTTTTATCTGTTAGGCTCACATGTTTTTATTTCTACAGATCATGCAACATTGCGATATCTTTTTGTCAAGAAGGATGCCAAGGTTAGGCTTATCCAGTGGGTGATTCTGCTCCAAGAATTCGACATTGAGATTAAAGATAAAAAGGGAGCAGAAAAAGTTGTAGCGGACTACCTCTCTAGACTTGAAGGAGGGAACCATAAAAAAGAAGAGGAAATCGAGGAGTGCTTTCCTGATGAGGCTTTAATGATGGTAGATAATCCTTTTCGTCTTTGGTTTGCAAATATTGCAAACTACCTCTCAGGTGGTATTCTTCCTTCTAATATCCCTTAGCAATAAAAGAAAAGGATTGTGTTTCAATGTTCTCACTATATTTTGGATGAACCTGTACTGTATAAGACATGTGATGACAGTTTGATTCGCAGGTGTATCCACGAAGATAAAATGCCTAAAATTTTGATGCAATGTTATAGCTCACTTTATGAAAGGCGTTATGGAACTAACAAAACTGTAACTTGGATTTTAGAGTGTGGATTCTATTGGCCAACCTTATTTAAGGATGCTTGAGATTTTATGCTAAAGTGTGATAAGTGTCAAAGAGTGGGCAACATATCAAAGAAGGATGAGATGTCGCTTTCAAACATCTTCGATGTGTGGGGTTTGGACTTCATGGGACCATTCCCATCCTTCTTAATTAACACTTACATATTGGTTCGAGTTGACTATTTTTCCAGGTGGGTTGAGATCGTAGCTACTCCAACTAATGACAGCAAGGTGGTTCAAAAGTTCATCAAGAAGATCTTTAAGAGATTTGGGGTGCCTAGAGCGATTATAAGTGATGGAGGGAGCAATTTTTGTAACAAACCATTTGAAGCTCTTCTAAAAAGATACAATGTTCATCATAGGGTGGCGACTCCTTACCACTCCCAAACCAGTGGCAAAGTGGAGGTAGTGAATAGAGAGTTGAAGAAGATTTTGGAGAAGGTAGTGAGCACCTTAAGAAAGGATTACATGTTGAAGCTATATGACACCTTATAGGCTTATAGGATAGCTTTCAAGACACCCATAGGAGCTACTCCATATAGACTTGTCTATGGCAAGGCGTGCCATTTGCCTTTGGAATGGGCGAATTGTCCCTATTGGGATGTTAGGAAGTTGAGCATGGATTGCAAGCTAGCAGGTGAGAAGAGATTGTTACAACTTGACGAATTGGAAGAGTTGAGATTTGATGCTTATGAAAATGCCAAATTGTACAAGGAAAGGACAAAGAAGTGATTTGACCAACATCCAAACGAAAGAGTTCAAGAGTTAGGACTTGGTGCTTTTGTTCAATTCACAACTTCGAATATTTCCTGGAAAGCTTAAGTCAAGATGGAGTGGACCCTACAAGGTTATTCAAGTGTTTCCCCAGGGAGCTTTGGAGTTAGAAAATGAAAAGGGTGAAGTATTCACAGTCAATGGGCATAGATGCAAGCCATACTATGGAGGGATATACTTATAAGAAAGGGAAGTCATCTCTTTCCTTTCTTATATTCCTTTATGAATGCATGTGAAATATTAACACAACATTCTATGTTCAACTTCCCTTCAAACATTGATATCCTTAGAGACTTAATTAAAACTCCATTTCATCATACCAATCGTAGTCATACGTCTCTAGTTTACACCAAATTAAAAATGACCTCATTTAAATAATTACAAAAAAAGTTATGCCCAAAATACCAAAGAATTCCCAAAATACCCTAGCTGTTCTCTTCTTTTTCTCCTTTCTTCTCCCTCACTCACGATTCTTCCCTCTCAAATACAAGACAACATTTCTTCATCTTCTAATTAATACTCTTAATGAATGTGAAAGGTCCACTTTGCTCTTCATTTAAGCCTATAGCCTTTTAACATAAAGTGATCTTCCAAAAATGCCCTTGATACATTCTTACAACATTAACACTTAAATTCCATAAATCCATGCAATAAATCCTCCCAACCTTGACATAATAAATAAACTCCAAAAAAATGATTTATCTAGCACGACCACATAATTTTTTCAAATCATGCTTAGTAAAATGAAAAAAATTCAGGGCCTAACATTTCTCCCCTCTTAAAAGAATTTCGCCCTCGAAATTCGTACCTTATTGATCATTATTGCTGGATGTTCCTCCATTTCCCATTTAACTTTGTCACTCGAATACTTTCTTTCAAATGACCTTAGTCAATATACTCACTAAGTGTTTCAATCCCTTATTTGGTCAGTCGCATTCTTAACTAGTTCCTCATTATGTTTTAGATGACTCATAATTTTTTTTCCACTCCCTGTGTCGATAACACCAATATCATATCATATCAATATTTCCTTAACATACTCACATATATCACATTTCGAATCTAAGACATATTTTATTAATAGCACTAACTCATAATAATTTCATACAGACCGATTCACATCGGGCTTAGTGAATCCTTTTTCCTAACCTGAGCACACCTTGTAGTCCATGTAAGGACACCTTGACAAGGTAATACCCTCAGAGACTATTCATCTTTCACTTAATAATTCACACCACTTTAGTGCCAATACATTTAACTCTTATATCTATCTCACTGTATTCCATGTCTTTGGCGTGGATCCACCTAATTCATTCATCTTTCTCGAATCACTTAATTTCTAATACTGATCGATTTCACTTCTCAACCTCTCCAATCAATTTGGTTTTCAACCATTTTTAGGCCTTAATCATCACAATGCAAGAGCGAACGACTCTTTCTGTCATCTAACTCCTTATACAGTATTTTAGTGAAATCACTTTGATAACGATTGTGATGCTTAAAGTCAAATAAAACTATACGTTGATCTCATGTTCCTATAAACTCCAAACTATAAACTTTAAGCATATCTTCGACAGTTAAGACCGTCGACAATTCAAACTTTCAGTCACTTGATTCTACATTCTTAGCCATTACATGATGTTCCGATGTATTCCTACTAGGATGTATAGCTTAAATTATCATTTGTACTTTTCTAACAATCTCTTTGCTAGATCATCTTTATTAGTACACATACTTCTTATTTCAATTACAAAGTATCATTCTTCTTATTCTCTCAAAATTTGTATTCATTTTCGATTCCTTTGTAAGATTCGTAATTTCTGAATCCTTAATTTGGGCTTTGTTCATGCGAATCTGATCTTAAATTGTCAGTGACTAATCAATTTGCCCAAAATTCAACTCCACATTTTACACTCTTTATTACGCTAGATTTGATAACCTCAATAGCTAAATTTGTGATACACTGCTATTGAATTTTTCTATTCAAGGCATCTAATTATAACACTAGCTTTACCAGTATAATACCCATTTGTACAACCATAATTTTTCAAAAGCCTCTATCTATGGTCTCAGTCTCGTATTCAATTCTTTCAACTCAATATTTACCTCAAACTTTAAATGATCTGTGTATTTCAAAATGCTCTTGTGCTTATAATGCTCCAAACTTTCAGAATGATCATTATTGTAGCAAGTTACAATTCATACCTCAATTAATCATCTCATGGGGCTTAATTGTCTCCCTGCATATGAAATCACTTTATCATGCTGCATTGGATTTTATCCTAAACTCTTATACAATATCATTGTATAATATAAAATCCCCAATTCCAAACGATAAAATTAAATCGGTGTTAATTCCTCGAAATTCTCTTTACTTTCATCACTCATACGATTTACACTTTTTTCCTCAAGTATTCAAACTATTATTCTCAACTTTATACACTTTACATGTCATCAAATTTTTTCTTGGATTGCTTTAATCTTCAATACCATAGTACTGTCAAGGTTAATTGTTAACTCAAACAATTATTATCAAACTTCATGTGCCCCTGATTCATTCTCGTAATTCCTTAAGTAACTAATTCCTCAATGAGGTAACATTATCTTACATTATTTTCAACTTTCTAATTGACTTACCTTTCTTGAATGCTTTTTCTCCATTCTTTAGGTTTCATCAGATTTCACATTGACTTATTCTAATGTTTGCTCATTCATACTAGTTTCTCCACACTTTTCCATTTATTTACAATCTTAAGTTCCTGTGTTTGTAACACATTCATTAGGTCAAATTTGTATCTCCTGAACATATTGACACAAAATATAACGTGAACCTATATGCTCCTCATATTAGAAATCAATGTCTCTCAATTTCAGGAATCCACTCTCATAGTTGGATACTTTCCGTCAAACAAAATACATACATTCTCAGTAGCATATTCTACCTCTTTTGTCTGAGTCTCTGTCAGAAAAAAGGACTCAAATATTTCCTTTTGATTTGATTAATAATCATTTATTCCTCGAAATGGAACATTTGATTCACGCGATATGATTCGATAAAACATCTCTATCACAAAAAGGTTTCTTACCTCAATCATCTACACTGTTTCCATGATCTTTATCACTCAACTATATTCTGTTTTGCTATTTCCGCTATTTTTAATACCTCAATAAGATCGATTTCAACTGTTCATGATATTTCACTATTTTCAATTCCTGTCGCACTTTGCTTGATCAAAATATTCTTTACAATAAAACTCAAAGAAATAAAAGGTATATTCGTTTACTCTCATATTTTGGTATGTACCATCAAGATCATTACATCTTATATACCAAAGTAATTTGGATTATTCACCAATTTATATTGATGCTAATTATACGTCAGTCAGAACTGATTCTAAACAACTTCTGAATATTCTTCGACTATTCAAATACGCGTCCATAGTTACCTTTTCAATATAATCACCTATATCATACTCCCATTGCGTTACTCTGATTCATCTCATGATTTTAACTCTAGGGATCATAGTTTATCTCTCATACCATATCCAAATATAGATCTCGTATGTACTCAATCACATTATTCACCAATATAACCACATGATCGAATATATTCTCATAATAACTGGTCTACTTAACCTTAAGAACTTCTACACATATCACTATCATTTGTTTCATTTTCCATACGTACGTTCTTAATCAATTTAGAAGCATAAACGCATAGCCATCTTGAAATTCCGATATCAAATTCACTAACACAATCTTATACCGGGTCATAACTCTTATCACACTAATTTAGACAATCATTCTAAATTCCAAGTTCAACCTTTCAATTCCACTTTGCTTGTACACCCAAAATCTTGTTATTTCCATTTATGTCTCTATTTCTTCTAAGTTAATTCATGAAAATATTTTCACATCCATATCAATTCAAGTACATATCCACAACCAAAATTTTGTCACCATATTCACTGACATAATCATAATTACTTAATCTATGTCTAACTTATCAGACTACTTAATATTTCTTATTTCTAAATATCCACAAACTTTCATTTCCTCGTATCATGAAATGCCTATGTAAGATCCTAATTCTAGCGCTCTAATACCACAACTATTGAGCCCCGTTTCTGGAGTCCAACCCTTGAACCATAAAACATGTGCGTATTATTGCTCGTCATACAAACGTGAACGTATTATCCTGCAGGTTTTTTTGCTTTTTTTTTCCATTAGCCATCATCTATTCACCGTTGTCCTCATACCATTCCAAAAACTTTCCTATTTGATCAATTAATAAACGACAATCCATTCTTATGATTATGTCCTCAATCATATTGTACCTGTCATCGAACATGAGATCATGAAGCTTGAAGTTTGGACGTAGTGGAAGCTAAAAATCCTTCGGAGGCATGGCGGGTTCGCCGCGGCGAAGACCCCTCGGTCAAATTATGCCACGGCGAAGTTGACAAAAAAACACACCGATTACCCTAACATCTTTTCTAACCTTACCTTCACTCTTAATCATCCTAAATTCTCTCCCTCTAATGCTTTATCATTTCATGACAATTCAACTACTAATGTTATTTCGTCAAACTCTCAAATCTCTACTCAAATTATTCACTACTTACAACTAATTCTCATCCTTCACCATTTCCTATCTTTCTTTTCCATAACATCTCTCTCTCATATATATCAACAATTCATGTTCAAATCATCATCTCAAGTTGATAACTTTATCAAGTATACCTAATTTCAACTCAGCTTTATCCATACGCAAATTCATATTTCCACTCAACATCATCTATACATAATTCATAATTCATTAACATCAAAACATAAGAGTTTTTACAAAGTCGTAATGACATTTCAAACCACAATACATCAAGGTGTCAAAATCCCAAAATACATAAGATACTTGAACCAATAAACTTGAAATGCGACTAAAACCTCATAGTTACTAAATCTAGCTTAGAATACAAAAATATACAAAATCGGAGTTAGGTCTTGACCCTCTTTCACTCCATCTTTTGCTCATCACCTAGATGTGGGGAATAGAATTTGGGTGAGCTTAAAGCTCGTGGGTAGAAAGTTTATAATGAAGAATAAGCAAAATCATAGAAATGTGTCATTTGTCTTAGAAATTTATAAAATGCATAGTTCTCATTTTTTCAAAAAATTCACAATCTTAGTCTCAAACTCATATTTCGAATATCATCACATAACACTCAATTATGCACCATTTATGAATATACAAAAATACAATGCACAAACAAATGACTCGAGAGTTTCGTGAAAAAATGGATAAACTAAAGTTTATAAACAAGTTCGATTTCTCAAGATCTCGTGGCCTCAAGCGGGCAGTCGGGAGAAGGCTATAGGTCAACGTGCACATGACTAACGAAAAGTTCCTCTCTTGCCCAATCACAAGCAAATTTATTCTCAAATCATTTCATCATACTTTCATTCTTTTTCTTCTTTTCCGAATATACAAAATGCTATGAATTTTCCAAGGAATAACATAAAATGTTTCAATGCATTTCCATCTTTATTTTGAAATTCATCAATAAAATTCATATATCGAAATATGTAGCAATTTTGCAAATCATTCAAAAGCAGCAAAAGCAAGATTTATGAGGTAATTGAAATCATTCTTGATTTGGAAGTAAACATTAATGGCTCATTACTAAATTATAAACATGAAAGTTATAGACATGAAACTCACCTAAAGAATCATTGCTTATAACCTGCTCAAAGGTGCCTCACCCTTTGCTCCTCTTGCATTCCTTGATTCCTTGTTTTACCCAAAGCTCCTTCAATCACCATGAAACCCTAGCTTCTCCAACATACACGATCATCATCTTGCTAAAGTAGAATAGATACCAAAAAGACAAGCTAGCAAGAACCTAGTGGTGGAAAGGTTCATCTTTAATGCTTAAAGGAGAGAGTTTCGTGAAAAGGAGAGGAAAATGAAGAAAGTGAAGAAGATTTGAGCATGTATTGTGAGTGGCAAATGAAAGACCATGAAATGGTCTTTAACTTAGGACAAATTTGTGAATGGATGCCACTTGTCACCTTTTTGGGCTTTCCAATTGGTTCTTTTAAAAAGCTAGTCTATCTGTCTCCAATTTCTAATCTAATTGTCTAATTTTCAATGACACTTGTCAATAAATCTTAACGTCACATATAAAATTTTCCACTGCCATTTGACTTTCATTTCTACCACTATTCATTAATTGTTCTGCCACTTGACATTTTTTCTAGTCCAAAATATCTTTAAATTCCAGAAATTCCCAAATTTTTTACATATTTTCCTAAAATTCACCAAAATTCTGAATCACTAAATACACGCTCCGAATCAGTTTTGAACATACAAAAACCACAAATTCTAATCCAACTATTTGTACTTCTCCCATTCAATTTTCAATACAAATAATTCAAATTTCTCAATTTAAGCACATATATAATCAATCATAAAGACCTCATAATTACTATAAATCATGCTTAACTCCAATAAAATAATAAGAAAATTTTCGGGGCCAACAGTCATGAAATGATGTTGCATTAGTTTTCCGTATTTCATCCTTTTAGCATTGTAATGATATGGAGTTTTGTTTTGGAAATGAATTGAAGAGTTGAAGAAGCTCCTTACATTCAAAATGATCTTTTTAGAGTTGTTATGGATTTGGGGGAATGGTGTATGCATTTAGCATTGTGTGATGTTGGGGGTCTGGGTGAAGTTTCATTGGTTTTGCCGCGACGAATCCACAAGGATGGCCTTGGCGAACGTTTCCCGAGAGCAATGCTCATGTAAATCTTGAAACTTCGCTGTGGCGAACTTCTCCCGAAGGGTCAGTGCAAGCGCTCTCGAATGTAGAGTTTGCCACGGCAAAGCCCGTCTTACTTCCTAAGGGTTTTAACTTCAAATCCAAAGTCTTTCGCTAAGCCCAAACTTCAAGTTTCATGATCTCATGGCATCCGAGCAAGATAGGTGGGCTTCAGAAATGGGGTCCAACAGTTATGGTATCAGAGCATGAAGATGAACCGATAATGGTTAAGGAGATTTCATTAGAATATGCTCACGTTTTATGGTTCCGGGGTTGGGCTCCGGAAATGGGGTCCAACACCTATTCCCTCTATAACTCAAGATCAGGTAATCTAGCTAAAATAGGTTACAGGTTTGGGAATATGGATTGCACTTTTAGGGAAAGTTTCCTCTTGAAGCATTAACATACTCTATGTTTCCCTTTTATAGAGCTGGGCGATCATCCATTGGATGGTTCGCATTGACACATATCCCAAGTTTTGACATGTGTATAGCCTACAACATTCTGTATAATAAAGGAAGTTAATTCATTTAAATGATGTTTGATTGATGAATTGTTTACCTCATTTATCTTATAAACATCAGTGCAGACGCTAAATTGTTGAGTGTTTGCTGCCATACATTTAATTAAGGTCTTTACCTCGAGAGTCTTTCCATGTAGTGCTATACAACTTGTTGCATCTACCAAACTCCTATCAATTGATAATAATCTATTGGCACCTGTTTCCGAATCCCAACCTTTAACAAAACAAATCGAAACGGAATCGAAGAAACGAATTTACAAATTCAGAGGAACGGAAACATATCGAAGGCAAATCGAAATCCAAGTAAACAAATGGTTCGATCGAACTAAATCAAATTTTCGACACCAACATCCGGGAACGAATATTTCAGAAAAGACTTTAAGAAGCGTCGCGTTGGAAACCTTAAGACTATCGGTCTAAACTAAGCCCAAATCCATGTACATTTTTTTCATTCTTTAATCATTCTCATACAATGCACTTCAATTCCTCAATCCATTTAAATTC
>JANZLC010077581.1:0-12440 GCA_026413385.1 Erythroxylum gracilipes | reverse complement strand
TTTTGCAAATCATTTACAAGCAATAAAAGCAACACTTATGAAGTAATTGAAATCATTTTATCTTCTTGATTTTGAAAACACATTAATGGCTCATTACCCAAATTATAAACATGAAACTCACCTTAATTCTTTGCTTAATACTTGTTCAAAATGCATCCCCACTTGCACCTCTTTCGTCTCTCAATCTCCTTCATCATGGAAAAAATCCCCAAATCAATAGGAATTCAAATTTGACAACCCATAACATAAAATCACAAAATTGATCTTAGAAAGCTTAAACCCATACATTTCTTAAGCTATCTAAACCAAAACCCTTTCAAAAATCCAACAAATCAAACATACGCTTACCTTGATTCTTTACCAAATGAAGAGTTTCTTGACTCATATGGAAGCCCTCATCTTCTTCCACCTTTTTCCTTCTTAAATCAACTCCAAAATCCCTCTTGAAAGCTTAGAAATATCAAAACCTAACTTTTTTCTTCTTCCTTCTTTCTTTCCTCCCTCCACCGAACTCTCCCTCTTTCTCTCTTAATTTTGGTTCCTCTCCTTCTAATTTTCGTGCTCCCCTCTTCTTAAAAGAACAAGACCACCTTTTATTACAATCATGCCATTAATGAGTGAGCAATGACCCTTATACCTTATTACTTAAAAGCTTAAGTATTCTTCCCAAAATGCCCTTATACATACATGCTCTTGCTACTTAATTCTACTAAACCATATTTTAAAATCCTACCAACATTAATATAATAATTAACTCCAAATAAAATAATTAATCTTGCAAAACCTCAAAATTATCTAAAATCATACTTAACTCTTTCCAAAAATCAAGACCTTTTTCTAATCATGTACTTGAAGCAATTTGATAGAACTTCCTTCTAGAACAATGTTCCTCATTGTCTAAATTTTCTAATGATACCAAAATTGTTCAATTTGGTTCAGTAATATGAAAGTTATACACCAAACATGTCAGACTGTTATTATACTGAAACAATATTTTGTGCTTAACTTCCATCCAAACATTGATTCTCTTAGAGACTGAATTATAGCTCAATTTCATCAAAACATTTGTAGCCTTATCTCTCTAATTTAATCCAAATCAAGAATCACCTCATTTGGATAACTAGAGCAAAAGTTATGGTTAAAACACCGAAACATACTCAATAAACATGTTTCAATTACATTTTTCCAGCTTTTAACTTCCAACATATCACATATAACCCATCCTGTACCTAAATCATCTTTTCTATTTCATTTCAAATTCAAGAATTCTCCCTTTCTTTACACATGAATAATTGCCAGCAATTCCTCAATTAATCGAAATGATCGAGGTCCAACAGTAATTATTAGGGATAATATAACAAAGGTTAAATAATGCATTATATGTGGTTGTTGCCTTGATTAATCGGTTTTCCTAATTCATAATGCTACTAGCCAATTGAATCTAGAGATCGTATCCTAGGTTATTTGGTAGTTAGGTTTAATTAAAGATCATATTTTGATTAAACACTACCTAAGGGAAAAATCAGGTTAATTATTAACCCACAATCAATAGTTGCTAGGAGAGGTTTAAGAACAACAAATCAATGAAATCTGATTAATTAGGGTGTGGGTCGAGATTGAATCAAAGAATCAGGTCCCTACTGAATTTCCCACTTTTATCATTTTTTACATGTTTTCTCTAAATTGCTTTTGTTAGTTAGTTTAGCTTTATTTTATTCTCTTATTTTTAAAAACCAAAACCCCCCAAATCCTAAACACTGATTAATTTCATTTCATAAACTTTACACATACTCTCTGTGGGATCAACCTAGACTCACCACTAGTAGTAGGTCTATTTTATTTTGACTAGTGTTATGATGCACTGTCAATTTTGGCATTGTTGTTGGGGAGAAGGATGTTTCAGTTTTTGTTTGTGATTTTAATTGGTGTTTCGTATATATTTGTTCATAATTAGTTTATTTTCAATGTTTTCTTGATCTTTTCTTTTGTTGTTTCGTGTTTATGAAAAAAATGACATGGACAGAAGTAATTTCTTTTATAACTCTTATTTTCAATCCTATAACCAAGGTTGGACTGATCAACCTAACTTTAGTTATGGATGGGATAATTAACATAATTACTTCCATGATAGTTTCTAGGATGCACAGTAATTCCTGTACAGACCAGAAGTTTCTTATCATGATTTAGTTACATCTCTGAGCTATTATATAATGACCTGTAATGCTAACAATCTTCAATTTCAATAGGGTATGCAGTAACTTCAAGAGAATATGCTGCAATTTCAACAGAATACCTTACAATTCCAATAACATGGATGCCAATTTTGGCATGATACAAGGTTTAGTGTCCAAAACATGGAAACTCAACAAGATTCAAGTACATCTCTAGAAGATATGCTTAATATTATGACTGTTAGCAATCTTCAAATTCACAGAATATGCAGCAAATTCAACAGAATATACAGCATACCCAACAGGATATCCAACAATTCTAGCAGGATGAAAGGCAAATTTGGTCTAGTTTCTAAAATTGGGAGAGCCAACAAAACTCAGGTACATCCTTGGAAGAATTAGTTGATGATGTCGCTACTAACAATTTGCAATTTCAGCATGATGTGAATTGGTTCCAGTAAGATGCATTACCTCGATGGGGAGATATCAATCATCTAGAACTACAAAGCGAAGAGGAGTAGTCATATCAACCCGAGGTGTACCTAAGAGACATTAGTGAAAAGGCCTTACAGAGTGGTGAGGAGCTTGAGAATCTTGAGTGTACTACTCAAGGAATTGTTTATGTTGAATAAGTGGAGAAAGAGCTAGAAGGTGAAAAGGCTATATCTTTTAGCTTAGAGGTAAATACTAAGTTCCAATTTGTTGTTAAGGATGACTATTTACTTTTACCTAGTAGGTTAGAGAAAATGAACGAAGAACAAAAAAGGTTAAAAGACATGCGAGGTCTTTCCCAATAGTATAGACTCAGTAGAGTTTGAGATTCTGAAGGTAGGGAATGTGTTGAACATGACGGATTATCAACCAAGACCCTATCTTGAATAACCTCACGTGGAAGTTACTCAAACTATAATACCAGAAGATCATAATTTTTTCATGTAAGGAGAAAACAAAGAGTCGAGCCAGTGACACTAAACAAAGGCGCTGCTTGGGAGGCAACCTAAGGGAAGTAAATTTCTTTTACTTTACTTTTTCGCAGTAGTGAAATATGCATGTGTGTTTCTATGTTGGTTTGTTTCTTGCTTGTTTTATGTTTTCAATCAAAATGAGAGAGAGAATAAAATATACAAACAAACATTTACTCATTTTCTATTGCTTCTAGGACAATATAATCATGATTAAAGTGTGAATGGACTAGAGAATTTTATAGCAACTTTAGCATGTATTTTTACTTTTGTGATTGGTCGATGTGCATTATCTTTAGATGAGTATTGACTAGTGCTAGACAAAACTAGTGAGATTTTAAGCTTTATTAGACTGAAACATCTATATTAGTCTCATTGTCTTTTGAAAATGTATGACCTTCATGACATATAAATCTTGATTTTGCCTTGATTTTCTATTCAAGACCACATTCTTATCATATACATTAATATGAAAATGAGTAGGCATTCTTTGTTTTTTCGAACTAAATTAGCCAAATAGCCTACCCATTTTATGATTTTTCCTTTGTTAAGCCCCCTTGAGCTTTGTTTACCTATTCTTTATGTACTAACCATATTACATGCTTTTAAACTTAACCAAATATCCTACCTAAGTCATGAAACTAGTGGAGCATTTGTGATTGTTGAGTTTGTGGATGTACAAAATTCTTAGTATGGGGGTGTGTATATTTGTAGGTTGTTTTTAATGTTGGGATGCTATTTTATATCATATCATTGAAATTACCATGTTAATGTAGTTGCTTTTAATGTTAATAAAAAAATAAGAAAAAGAAAAAAGAGAAAAGAAAAAGAAAAGGAAGAAAAAATGTTTAAATACATGAATCTAGGAGGAAGTGCATGTGTATTGAAAAAGTTATTTATGATTAATGCAACCTCCTAAAGTTGTGATGAATGGGTTATTTGAGTATATTAAATATGAGGTAGATGTTGGCTTGGAAGGTTCACTCTTTGTGGTTTCAATATATTGTCATCAATCATTATGAGTAATCCCTTTGGATTGGTATATGATTAATGTGGTTTATGCATAAGAGTTGAATTGAGTTCTTAAACATAATTGTTGCATTCTCAAAAGCTTAAAATACCTAGTTTTGAATGAATGTTAACTTATACACTTGATATCTCATTGAGTATTACTTTTTCTTCATTAGCTTGATCACTTTTATGCTACATTACCTAAAATACATCTCACCTTACCCTTACCCACATTACAACCCATGAAAAATCCTTTCATTCATGATTTTTCATGTGAATTTTAGTGGTGAAGAAATGAAATGATCTATAAAGTTGTGGAATTACATGATCATAAAAGGTGTTGAGTGTAGTCATGAATATATCTTGTTTAAACATATTTTCTATGTCCACCATTAAATTGCTCAGTTTTTGCAGATGATGAATGTTAATTGATCATGAGTAGAAGCATTGAATGTTGAATTCTTGCTATGATTTTTGAAATTCATTTATCTTTGTTTATAATTATATAGTCTTAGAAAAATATGAGAATTAAGTAAATTTTTTTGGGTCTGTGATCTTATTTTTGATATTTTGCTCGAGGATGGCCAAATACTATGTTTGGGGGAAATTGACATGTGCTTAATTGATTGTATAATTATTCCATAACACTTAGCGATTATTGACATAAAATTGCCTAAGATACTAACTTTGACTCATATGTGGTTCTAGGAACAATTCGGAAGTCAAGGATCTAAAGTAAGTCGAAAGCACTACATTTGGGCCTTTTTTTTAAAGAATTACACTCACTTGTTTTCATAGAGCATCAAACTCACAACATGTGTAAGATGTGAATTTAATTAATGGACAACACCAAATTGCAAAGACAAGAGATAGGAACTTTATGTTTCATGCAAACGGAAGTTGGACGTGTGTTTCACACAACGTTGGACTAAAAACATGTAAGGAAAACCAAAATGCAAATAATGTATGGTAAGGAAGGAACTAACGACGTCAGCATGTGAAGCAGATGAAGTAAAACCACAATACAACACATGTGTGTTTCATGCAACATAGGAGCAAAACGTATGCAGCAAGAGGAAACGATAATGTTGAAAGCAAAGGCAACACACGTTTAAAGCAAACAATGTTTACGTTTAACGTAAACAACGTCTGCATTTATGAAAACAACATTTGCATAAACACAAACAACGTCTGTGTTTCATGCAGGAAAAATGTAGTCGTTGGCTATAACCATAAAACTTGGAAAGAAACGAGGGTTTTAATGTTGGGTTTTGAAAGAAATAAATAGAATAGTAGGCAATGTGCTTGGTGAATAGAAGAGAGGCATTGTAGACAGAGGGGGTGTTTTCGACTGGGGAATGTTGGGACGCTGAGCAATTTTTTTGGGAAGCTTCGAGAGAGCATAAAGAGACTTGTAAAAGCTCTCAACTATTAGAGACCTATTAAGGGGTAGCTTTACTGATGCTAGTTCCGAGGTCACATCGCATCGACAACCTGGGTTAAGTGTATTTCTCTTTATATTTGTTATTTTCTCTCTCTCTTTAGAAACTGATTTTGTCATCCGATGCGCATGGATTTGGGTTTTGTGTATAGATAATCGTATTATAATTATCGTTTGATTATTTATGTATGAACTAATTGGGTATTTTGACAAAATGATTTGAATGCATTTATTGGATCGTTTTATTACAAACCCACTGCTAGAATATCCAATATAATCTGTAATTGTTATGCTGAAATTTATTTGTAGCGACTAATGGTTTATAATCATTAGGGATAACATAAGTAGGTTAAATGACACATCATATATGGTTGTCTCCACGATTAATTGGTTTTTCTAATTCATAATGCTATTACCCAATTGAATCTAGAGATCGTATCCTAGGTTGTTCGGTAGTTAGGCTTAATTAACAATCGTATTTTGATTAAACACTACCCAAAGGAAAACTAAGGTTAATTATTAACCCACGATTAATAGTTCCTAGGAGAGGATTGAAAACAAAAAATCAATGAAATATGCTTAATTAAGGCACATGCCAAGATTGAACCAAAGAATAGGGTCCTTACTAAATTTCCCACTTTTATCATTTTTCACATGTTTTCTTTAAATTACTTTTGTTAGTTAGTTTAGTTTTATTTTATTCTCTTATTTTTTAAAACCAAAACCCCCAAAACCTAAACACTGATTAATTTAATTTCATAAGCTTTACACACTTTCTGTGGGATCGACCTAGACTCACCACTACTATAGTAGTAGGTCTAGTTTTTTTGACTAGTGTTACGACACATTGTCAGGTACATAGTTGCCAACATAAGATAGCCAGCATCGAGAGGATCATCCTCATGCTTCTTATAAGCATTCATTTTAGTAAGGTAAGCAGTGGAAAGAGGTGCCCTTTTGGGGACTGGCTTTTTAAGGACATAGTCTTTCTTTTCTTACTTGAGAATAATTCTCAAGTTTCTATACCAGTCCAAAAAGTTTGAACCATTCAACTTGTCCTTCTCAAGGACAAATTGTAGTGAAAAACTTGATGAAGAGTTGGTGGTCATGATTATCTACAATAAAAATGTACAAAGTTTTAGTGACATTTTCATTAATAAAACCTAATTTGTAACAATTAAGAATCTCCCACTATACTTATATTGCAAATGTCCCTCATAATAAGTATAGTGGTCCAAGATCCATATTTCACCAAGACCCAAGTGAGCTTTGGCTCATCGCCTTAATCTTAGTTATTTAGGTAAGCAACTTTTGCTAATTATATCATATATAATGTTGGTTATTGGGTGACATCTTAGGTCCTGTCTCCTAACTACAAGCCTCAAGATTCAAAACCATTTTGATAATCATGTTAAGTAAACCAATTCTCACTTATAGGTAACCAATACCTATCCTGTTAGAATTACATAATCAAGAGCACCTTGCTTTGGCAAGCCCACTACTCAACAATTTAAGTCCTTGTAGATGTAGAATTGGAAAGGCGTGAATTATTACTTAACATTATTGAGGGACTAAGTTGATTATCAATTTGCTATATACTTACATAAAAGAAATTATGAGTAAAGGCATGAATAAAGAAATATCAAAATGATGTAGTATGACCCTTAGCCTATGAAGATCTAATCTCCAATATGAAAATCTTGCAGCAAATAGATCACCGTCCTCATCTCTTCACTTCAGTCAATTTGATTCTTCGATTAACTTGAAAGGCATAATATTACAACTGAAACTAGTAATAATCTAATTATTACATAAAAACATAACGACACGTAGCGTTATCCAAAATTACATAAATATAGAACATGCAGGTTGTATCTGAAATGTAAAACAACTATAGGCCATACTATTCACCATTCATAATCAAGGCAAGATATTGAATATCAAAGCATATAAAACAGCAATCACAAGAAACACGTGATCAACGTTAAATTTGGAGAAGGTCAGGGGGCTGCGCCCCTTGCAGGGTCAAGGGACAGCACCCCTCGTGGGGTCCAAGGGGCATTGGCCTAGTAGCAGTGTCACTAATTCAATCACATTGAACTATCATATTGAACTATCGACATTCTTGTTAATTCAATCACATTTTGTTTGTGAATTAATCTTATTAATCTGAAACCCCTAATTCAATCACATTTTTGTTTATGAATTAATCTTATTAATTTGAAACCCCTAATTTAATCACATTAAACTATCAACAGAACCCTAATTCACCTAATGTAATGGTACTTAATGTAAAAGACATGGTTATATGGATAATTTGTTCACTTTGGCATGGACATATATACTTAGATATGAAATATGTATGGAAATTTTTATATGTTTGCTTGGATTTGTTAATTTGATGTGAGGGGAATTGATAAAATAAGTATTCCATAAGTAAATGAGACGTTTTTGGTAAAATTGGATGTATTTTTATGTTGGTCTTGCATGATAAGACCGAAGTTTGTTGATTTAAGATATGTACCTTGTTGAACAGATATGTTCCACTAAATAAACTTTTGCAATTTGGCCATATTTTGGACTATAGACCTCCAAATTTGAAAATTTTAATTTCATATTAAACTAAAGACATAGGCCTAAAATTTTCATGAAGGAACTGAAATCTAATTCTGCTTCTAAGAGTTTTGAATTCTGTTTTGAATTTGAGTTCTGGTTGTTGCCTTTGTTTTCAAACAGCCTATAGTTTTTAGGGTATAACTCCCGATATAATTAACCAAATTGCATGAAATTTATGCCATTAGAAATTAAGACATAAGGGATTGGAATTAATTGGTAAGATTATAGGCAAATATGGGAATTAAAGGAAGAAAGAACAATATGCAATTTTCCTAAAGTTAACTCATGGACCAATAAGATTAAAGCATGTGTGTCCAATAGAATTGTAACACATAGTCCAATATAATTTTAACACATGGTCTAATAGAACTATAACACGTGGTCCAATGGGATTATAACTCATGGTCTAATAGGATTGTGACATATTGTCAAATGGGATTGAAACATGTGTCTGAGACATGAAAATTCATGAAAAGGCATATGGAGAGAGGAGATGGACAAAACTTTGATGGCTTAACTTCGGATTTTCTCCTCTCTATTCACCTTCTTCATCCCATCATTTTTCACTTGGTGATTCTAGCAAAGTCAAAGAGGAAGGGAAGGAAAAGCATTAAAAGAACTACTTTGCCAATTTTAAGGTTTGGAACTTTACTTAGTTTATTTCTGTATTTTTGTATGATTGAATGGATATAAAGATTCATTTAGATGTGGAATGGTTACTAGGATGTGGCTTTGGTGTTATTTTGGTGTTATCTTGCATAGAATTGGTTGAATATGACAAGATAGTATTGTGTAGTGGAATTCTGTCTATCATAACTCAACCTACATACCTAAAAATTATGTGATTTTAGTTGCATATGAAAACTAAGACATAAAGCTAAACATATCTAGAAGGGACTCTGACTTAATTCTGGTTTTGTGACCTTGGAAATTGAGATAAAAAAATGGTGACCTGATGTTGCACCTATTTTGGAGCAGCTTATGATATTTATTCTATATCTCATGAGTTAGGAGTCCAAATGACCTGATTGTTAGTGCTATGGAAACTATAGACGCATAGGGAGAGATTTCTAGAAGACCTTGAAACCCAGTTCGATTTTTTGTATATGAATATTAAGGAACAATTAGTGGTATGAATAGAGAAAGTGCCTGTCACCATTGCATTGTTTTTTTTTATTTCTACCATATATTATCTGAACCTTTATGAATGTGTATGAAAATTTTCAAATACCTAGAAATAAATGAAATAGGACTTACCATGTTTGAATTGGGAGATTGAACATTGGAACATAAAATTGAGCATATTGCATTCCAAAGAAAATTTACATGTATATAAATGATTTGTCTGCATATTTTTTACTCATGTGTGTATAGTATGATTATACAAGTGTGATTTTGATACCTTTATAATAGTTGTAAGCCATGAATTGCATGTATGAATGCAAATATAGATTTTATAACTTCAAATGTATATCATATGGCTTGTCAATATATGATTGGTGAAATTGACAAATGGTTAAACGAAATGTTATAGTGCCTTCTTTATTATATTGGTGGTGGATAGATAGGCATGTCTATAGGGTTATAGTGCAACTACTACAGTTTGATACCTTCAAGTATCCATAGTTTGATGCCTTCGGGTATCCACGGTACCTGTTATACCCACAGAAAATGTGCAGGCTTAAGATAGAAAGGAAACTTAACAGTCATAAATAAGAAATACAGCATGACATCATGAATAGTTGGTATTGATGAGCATTTGTATTGGTTGTGATGATGAATTATAATGATGTGCAATTGTATTGATAATTTGTATTAATAAGCATTGAATATCAATATTTGGCTTATAAATGTACATTTTCGTTATATGAATAATATGTTGAAGCATATTTGCATTATATTCTTTGCTTAAGTATGCCATCATTGTTTACATGAGCATTGAATATCAATGTTTGGTTCATAAACGTGAATTTATGGTACGTGAGTTGTGACATTTCTGAATGTGTGTGCTTGGCGAATGATTGATGTCAATGGTCATCCAAACTAAGTGTTTTCCCTACTAAGCTAAGCTTTCAAGCTTAGCAAAGGTGTTAATCTATGTAGGTCCAAGTCATAGGAGTAAGGTACATGGAACATCTGCAGGGATCAAGGCCAACAGATAGAAGGAAAAGTACTTTTGGAATGTATTTTTAGTTACAGATGATTGGGCATGTAATGAAGAAAGGAAATTGTATGTTTTCTTTTGGATTACCATGTAAATATAAAGATGTATTACTACTGTTAAATGATAATGTTAAGCATTGGTGAGTATTATAATGTGTATATATATAGCATTGAATAGAATTGTATATTTATAAATGCATGTGCAGGAATTTGGTTGCCTTATGTGTGGATCGTTATAGGTTTCGTATAAGGGTGTTACAAAATATACAACAAACTTACTTCCAGAATAAGCCACAAGGAGCACAACAATTTCAACCAAGGCCACAAGCTTCTTCTTCCAGTTTAGGTACATCTCTCGAATACTTAGTCAATACTCTTACCACTAACACTATTTAATTTCAACAGGATGTCAAATTGAGCATACAAAACATAGAAAACCAAATGGGTCAGATGGAAGTGAGGATTGACCTTCTAGAATCACAAAGTGGAAGAAAACTACCATCTTAACCCAAGTGACCCCTAAGAACATTAGTGTTATAACTTTGAGGAGCAAAAAGGAAGTTAAGGTTCCCAAGAAGACCTCACCAAGGCATGTAAATGAAGAAGAAATTAGGAAGGAGTTGGAAAAGGAAGAAAACCCCTCATCTAGTACAAAGATAAACTTAGAAAGACCTATTATCATTAAGACTAACCATCTACCTTTTCCTAGCAAATTGGTAAGGCTGACCAAGGAGGAAAAAACAAGGAGATATTAGAGAATTTTCGGAAGGTAGAATTGAACATTCCTTTGCTGGATTTAACCAAGCAAGTACCAAGGTACGCAAAACTCCTCAAGGAACTGTGTATGCATAAAAGAAAGCTAAGAGGTGATGAAAATGTGATGATGGGTGAGAATGTGTCTACGGTTTTTAAGAAGAGGGTGCCTCTAAAATGTCGAAATCCAGTATGTTCACTATTCCCTATAAAATTAGTAACACTATGATTAATAGAGCTATGTTGGATTTGGGAGCTTCAATTAATGTTACGCCTTGTTCAACTTATACTTCCTTGAATATGAGACCTTTGAAAGAAACAAGTGTTATCATACATGTAACACACCACTACCATAGTGCATATGCCCGAACATCCATAGATTATCCAAGAATTTACCCTATGGGCATCACTTATTAAGGCATCATACATAACCCAAGTATTTAAGAATATCAAAACTTCCCATTTTATTCATACATAACACAAGTATTTAAGAAGATCAAAACTTCCCATTTTATTTAAAACATGAACACACATTGTAGCATTATAGTACATAATCTACATATATACATTACCAACAACACATAAGAGTTTGCTACTCATTGTAAGATGTTCTACATGAATTGGGATGTTAAACCAAAATATCCTATCTAGACTCTTTAGTATCAGCTGACCAACCTTTGAGCCATTCTTACTCCAAAACACAAGTACTAGACTTCTACTTGATCTGCTTAGGAGTTTGAACTCCTTTGACCTGAAAAACAACATTACAATTTTGATGAGTTTGGAATTTAGTGAGTGAACCATTATTGATGTGCTCACTCATATCAGCACTCATCAACACATATATAGTCCAGTTTACCAATATGTCATATAATGAATAATTCACATCACATCACATACTTCATTGATTTCGAGCATTAAATATTTCATCTCAGTTCAATGGGCATGTTAATTCAATTAGGCAATATGGTATATCCATTCAATCATTTAATAAATAAGAATGCATATGCAAATGCACATGTGACTTCACTTTATTTTTACTTTATTGTGACCAAGTGCCTATTTAACTTTCTTGTATCTATTGCGGACACCGAGCTCATTTTATATATTGTTTTGTACCCATTATAGATACTGGACTCATTGATAACTGAACCCGCGGCTCTTTATGAACATTTATGGGCTTTAAGCTCTTATTCACTTGGGTCCCTCCAGTCATAACTCCTTTATCTGTTCATGCATTTCAATTTAATGAGATGCAACAATTCACATATGATGCATTCATTATTTCACATTCGATATATTCCAGTCATATATCACATTCTT
>JANZLC010077535.1:0-12445 GCA_026413385.1 Erythroxylum gracilipes | reverse complement strand
TTGAAGTAAATCACACGTTAGTATAGACTTTATATTCGATATACAAAATGCACAAGAAGGGGGGGTTGAATTGTGTGTCTTTTCAAAATAATCCCCTTTCTGAAAACTTCTTCAAAAACTTGCTTTTTTAGAACTATTGAATAAATGTATAACGAAGTATTTCAATTTGCTTCTAAGTACTTGTATAAAACAATAAGAGTAAAATTCGAGATTTAAGAGTAAGAATTGATACAACAGATTTATACTGGTTCACCCCAAACCGTGAGCTACATCTAATCCTCAGAATCCTTTATGAGATTTCACTATACTTCTCAAAATTACAAGTATTCTTTTTACCGAGCCTCTTCAGGTCTCTTACAGTAAGTATTTTTTTCTCACTTAGCCTCTTCAGGCTATCAGCTTTTCTTCTTTTCTAATAAAAGATGTTTCGAGCTTTGTTACAGACAATAGTAGCTCTCAATGTATAGCACAATGAATACAATGTTTCTAGCTTTTTGAAATCTCTAACGCTTTCAAAAATCACTAACTTCTGTAGTCTTCGACTCTGACTCGTATTTATAGCCTTCATCTTCAACTGCTTCTTTCTTCTTGTTTCTTGATCTTTGAAGAATCAGCTATTCAGTTGAGTTCTGTAACTAACTCAAACTAATTTATCATCCGACGTGGTATCGGGTCTTCGTCTTAGTTTCTTTCATCTCATTTCTGCTTTCTACTTCCGTCTCATTTTTCAATCATCTCATTTTCTTCCGTCTCATCTTCAGCTTCCGCTTTCGTCTCATTTTTCTTCCGTCTCATTTTTTATCCACTTCCATCTCATTATTCTATCGTCTCATTGTCTTCTGTCTCATCTTCGACTTTCGCTTCCGTCTCATTATTCTATCCGCTTTCGTCTCATTATTCTATCATCTCATTTTCTTCCATCTCATCTTCGGCTTTCGCTTCCATCTCATTTTTCTTCCGTCTCATTTTTATTCCGTCTCATTTTCTTCCGTCTCATTTTCGGCTTCCGCTTCCGTCTCATTTTTTTCTGTCTCATTTCTACCTTCCCCTTCCGTCCTACTTTCTTCTTTCATTATTATTTGGTCTTCATCAAAATTATTAGTCGTAAAGTCATTTTGACTTAACAAAAAATTCTATCTTTTGCTTTGATTTCTGTAGATTCACACGCTTCATTGCATTAAGCTTAGAGGTTGGCATATCAACCATGCGAAAGAACTGTGAACAATTTGTACTTCGTTTTGATGCAAGTATGTTGATTTCTTCCGTTGATAACCCATAAAAGAATAGCCGCTATTTTATCAAAGAAATGCTATTGTGTGTTTTCTGCATTGTGAATTGATATTTTTTCCTCAAAAACCTTTTAATTCGAATTAGATCGGCGACTTCATTTAACCTTGTCATATATTCTCTTATAATTTGTTCTTTTTATCTTGTTAGGCTTTTTCAGGTTTGCTTTAACTTTCATAAATGTCCTTTTATCGACATTGAAAATTGTTATCGACTACTACTCGTCCAAACTTTACAGAGCTTTTGTAATCAACCCACCATCTTTGTTTTCTTATTTATGGAAGGGAATACTGTTATTTATATGCCTAATTCTTGTCTATTTTATCTCGCTTTTAACTTCTTTATGAAAAATACTTACTTTTTAGACTTTTTTTAATTCTAAAGTGTCGTCTCCTATTAACTTATAATTCAAATCTTCATTGTTATTACAGGGTGTCCAACCATTTATTGAATTTTCAACAATCACCACGATAGCATGTTCACTAGACTTTAAAGAATTATTAGAATTCTATAATTTATGTAATCATCCGCAAGTATCTTCCCTTCGATTTGAACCTTCGTCCATAAGATCAACAGCTAAAGATGGCTCGTGCTCATCAAGGTTTTCGTTTACTGTATCGCAACATTCTAACTCAGCCAAACCATGGTATCTTACTTTAACCCGCCCAACTTCTTCAAAAATAAGGTCCACTAGCAAGTCTCGTTTGAGCTCAGCACATATTAACCCATTTAATGCAAGATTCATCTCCTTTGCATCACCCATTGGTAGAGCGCGCCATCAAAACATAAACGCTTATGCAACAGCCACCAACAAAACTTTATTCCCATTGGCTCTCATTCCACAGTGTGTCACCACAATTGAGTCAATTAAAATTATTGAACTGTAGACCCCACAACCCTCTTTCTTTCGATCACCCTGCCGTGTTTTTATTTTCCAAAAAGACCAATAAATCTGACAACTCTAATGAATCTTTCTTACCGTTCTTAAAATTCTACAGAAGCTCCTATGATGAGATCATTTACAGGTCAAATATGCGAGTGCCATTTGGTGGTCCTGTGTTTATCATACCACCTTATCTCAAGCGACATCATATGTCCGTATCGCATTGGTTTTAAACTAAGAGTTAAGTTGACCACATTGCAAAATCTTGTTCATATCATATATAATGAAATCCTTTTGTGTACGAAAAGACGATGTAATTATTATTTTCTTATTTTTATATTAACAAAACAACAATTTTTAAGTTTTGTATTATGTAAAAAATTTATATTTTTTAAAATATAAAGAAGGCCACTAGCATGTGATACTTAGCTTATTTAGAAGAAAAAATTTCAATGCTCTAAAAAATTAATATATCTTATTTTATATTAAAAATTCACGTTTTTCAAATCAATATGTAATTATTACGTAATTTTTAATATGTATAATTTAAGATTTATTATAAGTCTTATTACAAAATAAATAGTTAACTTAGACAAACTAACATGGTATAAGCCGTCAACTTAACATGTTAGAAGCGTCTCAAAGTCTGTGTTATATGTGTTAAAAGTTATTATCTTTAAAATTATTACGTCTGTGTTATATGTGTTAAAAAAATTATTATCTTTAAAATTATTATGAAACTAATTAACGTTTCTTTTAACCCTTTAATACATATTAAAATTTCAAAGTTATTGAAATTAATATATAATTTTTAATTATCTATAAATTATGATTTATCGTAAGTATATTTGCAAAGAATTACTATCTACCTCACCATTCACCATTGTGACATAGCTCTTCAAATTAGTATATATTTTTAATTTATTTATAATGTATAATTAATGATTTATTATAAGCATATTGAGAGAATTAGTCATGTAATCAAATTATTTGGGTCCTTTAATATATATTTAAATTCCTTGTTCTTTTTTTAATAAATAATTATAAACTATTTATAATTTATAATTTATGATTCATTATACTATGATGCAAAAATTACTAAATTGAGTCACCATTCTCAAACTCACGACTCACGGTAGCTAAATCGGTTCACAGTTGTGACTTAAGAACTCATAACCATGATAAGGGGCATTTAAGTCACGATTGTGACTTAAGAAGTCTGAAATTATTATATGTACACCATTGGCATTAAAGCACAATTCCACTTATACTTATTGAAGGTTGTGAATTAAATCACCTAAAGTTAATTTAAAATGAAATGACTAATCATCTCTCCACTTTAGGTATTTAAAATTGGCAATACTCCAATTCTCAATCATGTCACTTTAAACTTTATTTAATAATACAATCAGATTGGTTGCTCTGAATTAGGGGAAAAAATACAATGGCGCCAAACAATTTTTTACCTTATATTAGATTTTGTATCTACCTGTAACTGCTTCTCTCCAAAAATTAATAGTAATAGGTTCTAACTAATAAATTAATAAACCTAATCATCACCGACTAAAACTTTATTATACATTTTCATTATATGTCACATGTTCATGCAAACAGAGAAATAGTAAACATTGGAAAATGAGATATATAAATGAAATACATGTATTACCTCCAAATAACTAGATTTTGATTCATTCGATTGTAAAATGAATTGCAAAATTTATTATATTACGCCAGATTTTGATTAATGTTAATTTAGAATTTAGAAATAATTTCAATTTTTATTACAAAATTTATTACGATACACTTCATTTTGGAGCCTCACGCATTTTAACTCATTATTTATTATATGTGACACTTTGATGGACATAAAAGCAAATAATAATCTTTAGTCAGTAACTGAGAAATAAATTTTTTAAATTACAATTTGACTATCCTCTGTCAATTTAGTCCCGCTGTATTATTCATCACTTTCTCACCCTATTATAAATAATCTACCCTATTATAGATAATCTTGTAGCTGTAAACTAGAGATTAGGTTTAATTAAAGGATGGGATAAGATCATTATTTGTTTTCTAAACATTTGTCAGTCAAACCAGCTCTATATCCTTCTTCTCTAACCATACAAGAACACATTCCTCCAATCTCCAAATTATAAAAATCCATATATTCAAGGCATCACATCTTTTCTATTTCAACAACCAAGATTTGGCCCTTTGATTATCCACCATCTGTAAGTTCTTCGTTACCTTTCATCATATGTTGTTCGGTATATTAAATTTGTTATCAATTTAGTGATTATATGCGCTTAACACAGTTCAAAACAGGAATTACATGTATCACGTTATGTTCAATTAATTCTTCATTCTTTGCTATTATCTTGTGTAAAATATATAATATAATGGTTTCCCATATGTTGCTACTTATAGATGATATATTCAAATGAGAAATTTCTATAAAAAATGCCTCACCGACGTGACATGTTAAGTCACGGGAAGAGAAGGCCTGACGGGTATGACTTAATATGTCACTCCCATGACATTCATGTTTATATCATTTTACTTGCATCAACTTCTTAATAGATTTGACAACAGATATTACATTTGTCGCAATTATATCTTGTTAATGTTTCGTTCATTATTATCATGTTGTGTAAAATATACAATGGAGCTGTTTTCTATCTTTTTATCAACTATTACATGACAATCTCAATCATCACTTACGTGGACTTTTTAACAAAGTTTAGAACAGTGATTGCATTACTTGTGTCGCATTTCATCCTGTCAATCTTTATTGTTATTATGTTCTGTAAAATATATGATAAAATGTTTAAATTTCTATCGTTGCATGGTTGTGACTCATATCCTTTCTTCTCTAACCATACAAATGTTTCCTTCTCAGTACATTTATAAACATGTTCCTCCAACACAAAATTATAAAAAGCCATATATTGAACGCATCTTATCTTCTCCGTTTCACTAAACAAGCGTTGGCCCTTTCTTTATCTACCATTTGTACGTTCTTCGTTTCCCTTCATGATATGTTGTTCGGGTTATTAATTTTTTATCAATTTATTGATTATATGCGCTTAATAAAGTAGAGAAGAGGAATTACATGTATCACAATAATAGAGTTGATAACAAAAATAAAATGTCTCGCATTATATCCTATTAATTTTTGATTCAATGTTATTATCTTAGGTAAAATATATAATAAAATTGTTTTCTATCTTTTTCATCAACTGTTGCATGAAAATCCCAACCCCGTAATTTACATGGACTTCTTAACAGAGTTGAGAACAATAATTAAGTGTGTCGCATTTTATCTTGTCAATCTTTATTGTTATTACGTTATGTAAAATACATAATAAATAATTTAAATTTCTATCTTTGCGTGGTTGTGACTTGCACAACCGTCACTACACAAATTTTTTACTCACCACATTTAACCTTTCAAATATGTTTGTTTCTAAAATCTTTTCTTTTAGGTTTTCTTCTTGTTCATCCTTCACTATTTAGGTATGTTTTATTTTAACAAACATTTTATTATATAAATTTTTATTTTATTGGTCCCATTCATCAGCTTTTCAATAATATGATCATTACCTTCTTCCTTTATTTACATATATCAATTGTTAAAGAAATTGTTTAAATATACAATTTTACCTTTTTAATATACTCAGTTGCATCATATCGGCATAAAAGAACCTTTTTATTTCTTCTAATCCTTTATTAATCTCACAGTATATTCCACCAATATTATCATGCTAACCTTTTCAAATTTTTACCTCCTTTGTTAAATGTATGGTTTGTTAATATATCGTGTTATATTCACTGATACAGTTGATATTATTGCTTCATTTTTTATCATGTTATATTTCCACATTTTCAAATGTTAGACAACATTTATTAAGTTAACATACCTTCATTCAATAATATTAATAATATATATGTATACATATATAGTTGAAGTAGCGTAAATGTTTCTAGTATGGATATTTTAATATTTCAAAAATATATTATTAATTGATATATAAAAAAAGGCATATGTTGCCCAAGAAATGATTAATAAATTTTTTATTAATTCTTGTTAATTGTTTTTTGCTTCGTTCCACTCTTTTCTGTGTTTAAAGATGAGTACAAATGCCAAGAGACATCAAAAGTTTGCTAAAATGCCAGAAAATGAAAAAAAAATGAATTCCTACAACAACATAGAAAAGCTCGTGCTGCAAAAAGAGAAACGTTACTTTGCCTCCTTTTTGTCAAATAGTTGGTGATCAACCTTTCTATTCTACCATTGATAGTGAACATTCTATCGGTCAACTTTTTATTCATCAATCTAGTAGTCAACTACCACAAAATCGATCTATCTAATTTAACGTTGATCATGTCGATGCAACTCATTCCTCTCTCCAACTAGAAGAAATTCTTCATAAAACATCAACAGTTGAAGCATCTAATGTCACATGTCATATTTTAGATTTTCCAACTGTATCTTCCTCTTCAATTCAACCAAGCTCAATGAAATCTGTTGAAGATCAAGGTATAAATCTGTTTACATCTATTATTTCCATTTTTTATATTATTACTGCACAAAGTGATCAACCTTTTTGTAAATCTTTCAAAGGATAAATTGTCATCATTCTTTGTCAAAGCTAACATCCCTGCATAATTTATCTGATGGGCCCCTACAGCTTCGTCTTGTTCCAAACTGTGAACATTGTGATACGATGATATTTTATCTAGAACCCCTATCATTTTGTTGTTCATCAGGAGAGATTTGCATTGTTGCTCCTCAAATTCCATATGCTCTAAAACGATTATTTATTGGTAATGATGAAGAATCAGAACATTTCAAGAAGAACGTTCGTACATATAATAACAATGTGGCTTTTACTTCATATGGAGCTAAGTATGATGGAGAACTAACAAAAAATAAGAAAGGTGTTTATACATGTCATGTTCAAGGTCAAGTTTATCATTTCCTTGACACTTTAGTTTCAACAACCGATAAGGTATCTAGTATCCAACTCTATTTCTTTGATACTGATGAGGAACTGAAAAGAAGGACTAAGAGTTGTGATAAAATTTGTGAGGATACATTAAAACTTATTATAGCAATTCTACAAGATAATCCCTATGCCAAGTTCTTCAGAAGTCTTAAGGACATTCCAACGCATGAGAATCATACAATAGTTTTGAAGTGTTATCCTGGCCTCGATCAGTGTGTTTACAATCTTCCTACTGCGTCACAAGTAGCTACTATATAGAATGAGATCAATGATGAAAAGATTGATAAATGTCCTCACATCTAAGCTTATACTCACTCAGGCACAAGTTATAGAATCTAGTCTTACTAGGCATGTTATGACGCCCTTCAATATCCTCTTTTATTTCCTCATGATGAATCTAGATGGCATCGTGGAATTAAGCGGTTAATTTCAAAGAGAAACATAAGCAATGTTTCAAATGAAGGATGTGATGTTAATTTCAGGTTTTACTAATCCATCTGAATTGTTCACTATGGAAAACACAGGCAAGTTTGTCTTTTCCTTTTTCATTTTTAGAATATTGTTTGATCTTATCATTTTATTTATCGAATTTATTTGTTTTACTATTAGTTGTTGATCAAGAATACTGTGAAGATGGTACTGTTTCTACTAGAGAATATTATTATTATCGGCTACAAATAAGAGAACATGATGAATCTATGCTGCTCCATAGCTTATGACTACTTCAACAATTTGTTGTCGAAGCTTATATAAAGATTGAAACATCTAGACTTGATTTCCATAGAAAAAGACAAAATGAGATAAGTACAAAGATACTCAAAGTGTTTTGGACAGTATTATCGTTGGTCAAATAGAAGGTTCGAGAATTGGTCGTCGAGTTGTGCTCCTAGCTTTATTTGTCAGTGGTCCAAAGGACATAAAATGACGTTATCTTGATGCAATGACTCTAGTACAAAAGTATGGTAAACCAAATACTTTCCTCACCATGACTTGCAACCTTATATGGAAAGAGACTCAAGATAATCTCAAGTTTCCTAAAAAATCATAAGATAAGCCGGATTTATTGGCTAGAGATTTTAGAGCTAAATTTGAAGTTCTTAAAACTGAACTAATAAAAAACAAATTTTTGGAGATGTGGCCGCATGTGTTTATGTTATTAAGTTTCAGAAGCATGGATTCCCTTGTGCTCATTTATTATTGATACTTAAGCCACATTCTAAATTGCTAAATCCATATTCTTATGACCAGATCATATCCGCTGAAATACCAAATCCTAATCAAAATTCGTGGTTATATTCTCTTGTCATTAAGCATATGATTTATAGTCCTTGTGGTCTTATGAATAAATATTGCCCTTACATGAAAAATGGTGTGTGCAAGAACCATTATCCTAAAAATTTTGCTCCTTTTACTGTTCATGGTGAAGACAGTTATCCTTGTTATAAACGAAGAGATGATGGCCAAAAAGTCAAGATTTGTAGACATAAGGTTGATAATAGATGGGTGGTTCCTCACAATATGTACCTCTTACTACTTATTGATTGTCACATAAATGTAGAAATATGTTCCACTGTTAAGCTTGTTAAGTACTTATATAAATATGCCTTTAAGAACCATGATCTTGTCAATTTTAGCATTATCGATCAAGAGACCACAACTGATATTTGATTAAATCAGTAATTTTCAAGAAGGTCGTTAGATTTCACCTCCTGAAGCTTTCCGGCTTATATATGAATTTCGGCTAATAGAGATTAATTCATCAGTTTATATACTCCAGGTTCATCTTCCAGATCAACAGTTTATTTCCTTTAATAGAAATGCATATCTGTTTTATTTGTTGAGAAAAATTGACTTCTCCAAAACAATGCTGATTGAATTTTCAAGATGAATTTGACAAATAAAAAGGCAGAAAAATGAAATGTTTGGATAAAGATTTTGCAGAACATTTTGTTTGGAATAGAAAGACAAAAATATGGTCAGAAAGAAGTCGAAAGAAAGTGATAGGAAGATTGGTTACTGTTGACCCTAAAGAATGAGAAAGGTATTACTTGAGGTTATTACTCACACATGTTAAAGGACCAACATCATTTGATGACTTGTTAACTGTTGATGGTGAAAAAACAAGTTGTTTTAGGGAGGCCGCACTGAAGTTAGGTATAGCGCCCCACTCCCACAAGGCACGTACCTGACATCTATGAGTGATATCTGAGTCCGAGCCCCGCAAGGGTGGCATGCTGGAGCACTCAATCAGTCAAAAATCGGTATAAAAATTTTTTTGAATAACAAACATACACACCATTTTGTGAAATCAACAATTCGAATCGGACCCAATTTCATTCATAAACATTTTCAATCATAACATTACAATCAACAAAATTTCAATAGCCATTTGGGGCCTATTACAAATACAAAACACTTTAGTCATAATGTCTTTACATTACAACATAAATCATTTGTACAATAATTTTGGAATATACAAATTTACACAAAATAGGAAAACACAAATGCAGACGCGATCTGATCCCGACCTCTATCCCTTACTTGTATACTGTAGGGATACTCCCGTTTGCCTAACGGGGTATTCTTCTTATCCTGAAAAATATTTGCAAATTTTGGGTGAGTTTTGCAAACTCAATGAGAGACCATCGTCGATGGCTCACTCAGTCACATAACACATAATTCACATAACATGTAGTTCACAACTTTGCATAGTTGAATGCATATCATGTTTACATGTAAGAGCGATTCAATTTGGCATTTCAAACAATCCACATACTTGACAAAATGCATATGAAATGCTCATGAGACACTTTTCCAATTATTACGTTGTTGTGACCGAGTGTCTGAACTGTCCCGTATTCATTTTGGATACCGAGCTCATTAATAACTATCTCTTATCTGAAGAAGATACAGGGCTCATTTTATATAGTAGGCCTTGGGCCCTTAATCACTGTCTGAGCTCAAGGCTCTTTTCACTCGTTAAGCTTTAAGCTCTGATCAGTGGCTACTCAAGTCACAACTACCATTATATTTCATGCATTCATAAAATGGAATGCATCAATCACACTCAATCACTTTCACATATCATCGGACCTTAGTCCGGCATCCAACAAAATCAATCACATTCATATAAGCATTCAGTAGTCAATCAATATAAAAATTCAAACAAAACAAACAATGAAATGAGATCATCTAGGTCTACTCATTTGCTTCCAAATTCTAGATACGCCTGTATGCGGACATTTAACCTGCACAACTCATTTATGCAATCCACAATTCATACACATTACAAAACTCATTTATGCACAAATAGTTATAAACTCTATCATTTTTTTTCATAATCGTTAAAACCAAAAACACTTACGCATATTCAGCATGTTTTCTGCATTCCTTCCCTTTCATTTTTATGCATTTTCAACTTTTGTATTTCCTTCATTTCTTCCTCTAACTATCACTTTAATCATTCTTTCTTATCTCCAGATATCACCATAGGTGATCTCTTAACTCTAAATTCATTTTTAATCATCTCTAAAAATACTCCAAAACTTACACACACATATATATATATATATATACAGAAAACATGTTGAATATGCGTAAGTTTTGGAGTATTTTTAGAGATGATTAAAAATGAATTTAGAGTTAAGAGTAACTCATCCACTAATTTTCCAATATAAACCCATATGTGACTAGAGAGGAGGAAAAACAGAGTCTTTATATATATATATATATATATATATATATATCACTATCAACTTTCTGCTTAAAACTCAATATTTCCTCTTCATTCCTATTTCATTTCAGCTCACAAATCACAACCAAATCAAAGCTCTATCATTTTTTTAAGAATCATCAAACCCAAAAACACTCACACATATTCATCACGTTTTCTGCAATACTTCACTTTCATTTTTCTGCATTTTCAACTTGTGTATTTTCTTCATTTCTTCCTTAAAATATTACTTTAATCATTCTTCCTTATCTTTACATCACCATGCACCTATCTCTTAACTCTAAATACATTTTTTAAATCACCTTTAAAACACTCCAAAACTTACGTATATATATATATGTACATATACATATAAACAGTAAAACATCAACATAATAGAACATTGCACATCTATTTTCTCCAAATTTTTCTACGCTAATCTCCTACATGTTTTCATTGATCTTTTAACTCTAAAAACTAGTTTAACATTATCCCATAGAAAAAGTTATGGCTAACAAACTGAAGCGCACTCAGTGAACATTTTCCAGATCATCTACCAATTTTGTTTCCAAATCTTTCCTTATCACAACTCATACCAAGGTCACTCTTTCTACTCCATCTACTTCTCATTTTCAATAAATTAAAATTTAAAATCAATTATACCAAAAAGTTGTCAATGAATGCATGTGCCATTATTTTTATGTGCAAAAATTCAATATTTATGTGCATACATGCTAACGTCATGCTTGAGCAAGAACATGCATTTCCTTAATATCTCTTTGAGCTCACCTGTACTGAATTTTTGGGTTCTAACCCTTTGATTGAGCCCAAGTTTATTTTATTAATTGGCTGCACTTTCATAACTGTTAATGCACTTTTTGACTCCTAATTGTAATTTTTGTACTTAAATTAGTTCCTTATATTGAGCTCATATTATTTGCATTTTGTTAGTCAAACTGTTGCATATTGATATTAATTGCGTTATAATTTTTTCAAGGACAATTGATACTGCAAATTGCTATTTGGTCTTGTAGGAAAACAAAAGAGTCAAAAGGATTAGAAAGTCAACAGGATGTGAGCTCCTCCACGGTCGTCGCAGCACATCAAGAAGAAGGCACATCGCGGCGAAACTTAATTATCACGTCGCGGCGCATCCAGGAGAAGACACATTGCAGCGAAGCAACATGCGACAGCACGTCGCAACGTCAAATAATTATCTCACCCCGGCGAGCGATCCAGGAAGCCCACACCGTGACGTCAACAAATCATCTCGCTTCAATGTGCAGTCAGGTATCCGGACTTTAAATGGATAAATCCCTCACTGTACCGACTCGACCCATGTCCATTCTCTAAACCTTGCCAAATTAGGTTAGAATAGACATCATTTGATCTATCCACATTCGGTAGCAAGAGAAGAGACGAGCGAAGAAAGAACAAAGAGGAAGCAGTTGATCGCGGCTTATCGTTCAATTCAAAGATTGATCCTTGGAAACCGGTCAAATAAAATTTATACCAAGGATTGCAATACAGGATGCAACCTCGGGTCGACTCTCA
>JANZLC010077526.1:0-12445 GCA_026413385.1 Erythroxylum gracilipes | reverse complement strand
TGAGTTTCGTGTTTATTTATGCGAAACTTACATGAAGCCTATATAAATAAATAGTTAAATTTTATAAGACATAATAATATACTATAAAAATAAATAGAAGATTTAGACTCAGTTTTCTTTCGTTTATGTGGTGAAAAAACGTAGTAAGAAGAATGCATCATGATCCTTTCAAGGTGGCAATTTACCTGATAAGTAAAGGGAGAGCTTGTCTCTCGGTAAAGTTCATGTTTCTTAAATCTTTTTGCTTATAAAAACGTTAAGAAGTACAAAGCAACAGACAAAAGATAATTCTAGGCAATTTGTCTTGTCAGGAAGCCATGTTACTTTGATAGGCAGTGGGTCAGCTGGTTTCAGGTGTTCTTGTCAGGAAGGCCATGTTACTTTGATAGGCAGTGTCAGGTGGTTTCACGTGTTATTGTCAGGAGGCCATGTTACTTTGATAGGCAGTGGGTCAGGTGGCTTTGTGTCGCGACATGAAAATAATTAATGCCTGAAGCCTGATCACTACGTGAAAATAATTTGTGAGAAAATATCAGTGATTCTCCGTCAATCATACGCGGAAGCAATGAAACCGTGAAGAACTAAGAAGTTGCTTCTGAAATGTCGAAGAAAAGGAGGAGACAAAACAAAGCTCACGATGGTCAAGTGCCAGAAACACAAAACATTGACTTGCTTTAGACACACACACGTGGGTTATCACTTCACTGTCGTATAACATACAAATAAGGTGTAAAAACGCAGCAACAACAAATACAAAACGCACAAAGGCAGCTTCTTCAAGATGCTGTCGTTTTTGTCACCATCTAAAGCAAATCAAGGAAGCGGTCAACGTATGGAGACGCACAGCACATGGAGACGCACAGCATGTGGAGTTCATTAAACACTCACGTGATAAGCACATGCAACTGGTCTAATACATTAAGTCTACTCCGAAAGCTTCATCTTCTTCTCCAGCAATTATAAAAGGGAAAACACAAGCAACAGACACACATCAGCACATACAAAATTGTATTCTTCAATTTTCAGTATTCATCTTTGAGAGTGAAATCAAGAGTGAGAAGAAAAGGGTTTTGAGAGTGTGCTAAAATATTTACAGTGAGTATTGGGAGAGTTGTGTGACTCTTGCAAGTGATTCAAAAATCACTCAAACTCTGTAAAGCCTTCTTTTATTTCTTTCTTCCTCATTAGTGAAAAACTTACCATCAAAGGTGGGAACCTTGGATCTAGATACTTCTTGACTATCGAACCTGTAACATCCCATTACTAGTGGGAAGGTTAGAATGGTAAATGTGAGTGATTAACGAGAGTTAGAGATACATTTCCATGTTCATGCATAAATTGCTATACACTTATACATGGTTGTTGCACATGAAAATCATTGTACATACATTCATGAATGATTTTGGGAATAATTGGATTGAGTTATGATTTTTAGGAGTTTCACGAATTTGAATTTCGTTTATACTGGATATTCTATTGGTTGGTAAGAATATGGTATTTGTGAATGTTGGTGAAATTAGGAATAAAATTTGAAAATTATAGAAAATATGAAAAAGAAATCAAAATGAGCTTTGGAGATAATTGGATTGTAAAGATGAAGGTTAAGGGAGTTAGTTTCAAAAGAAACTAAGTTAGAGCTTAGGTATTGGGAAAGTGACAAGTGTCTCTTAGGCTTTTGTACTTTTGCTAGAAGTAGGTTACTATTCTTTGAGAGTTGACAGGTTAAGTCTTGTCTAAATTCCTTCTTCCCATACATAGAGTTTACACCAGCTAAGAGATTTCTATACTTTTCCTTCTCTACATCAAACCCACTTTGCCATTTGTGTCCTCTACTTTAAGAAAAACCAGAAGCTGGTCATTGCACTTAGTGAAGTAGAAAAATCGTGTAGAGTTTAAGGCTTGAAGAGTTCAGAGTTTTCAGCAGGTAAGTAGTGAATAAATCCTTTAGAGTTTGGGATTTATGAAATAAAATTGATAAGTTAATATCATTTGCATGGAAAATGACATTTTCGTGTTTGTTCATAAATACTGTGTTGTTGGGGGATGAAAAATCTGGTTATGGTGTTAATTCAATGTTTTGAAAGATTATTAGAGATTAAGTGTTGTAAAAGTGAATTTTGGAGTTAAATGAAAGAGATAATTTAGGTAGAAGATGAGTTAGATGTAAAGTATTGAAAGTTTGAAAATTTGGAAAATATTTACTGAGTATGCTTTAGTCTTTTAGCCACAACGTTTTCTCTAGTTGTCCAAACGAGATGATTATTAATTTGAATTAAACTAGAGATATATGACTATATTTTGTATGAGACATCGAATTGCAATTCTGTCCCTAAGAATCTCAAAAGTTGTCATGAAGTTGAGTACTGGGTGTAGGATGTTGGAAGCTGATTATAAAATTCGTCTTCAGATTTTAGGGGCAAATTTGGAATTGATATAAATAGATTTCATCAAAGTTGCTTTTTGGAAAGTTATAGATCTTTCTTTTATCTTTCTAACGGTATATAGTATGAAAAAGTTAGACATCGGAGTCAAAAGTTATGACTTTTATAAGTTGAGACGTTCAGACGCAAAAGTAAGACGAAGTTTTAAGACACAAAAGTAAGACGAAGTTTTGAGACGAAAAAGTAAGATGAAGTTTTGAGATGAAAAAGTAAGACGAAGTTTTGAGATGAAAAGGTAAGATGAAGTTTTGAGATGAAAAAGTAAGACAAAGTTTTAAGATGCAAAAATAAGACCAAGGTTTGAGACGAAAAAGTAAGACGAAGTTTTGAGACGCAAAAGTAAGACGAAGTGAAAGTAAGATAAAGTAAAGTAAGATGAAACAAAAGTGAGACAATAAAGAGGTCAGACGATAGAATTGTCTTTTTAGGTCTTCATGAAAGTTGTAGATCTTGAAGTCTTCTTTCCAATGGTCTAAAAACAAAATCATTCAACATCGTTTGTGAAAGTTATGGAGGTCGAGCCAAAATAAGCTTGTTTTGATTGAGGTTATAAATATGGTTGCTTCTTTTGGCCATAACTTCTTCTCTAGACCTCCAAATGACTTGATTCTTGAACCATTAGTTTCGTAAGACATTTATCTACATCTCCACCAAGAATCATAGCTATCTTAATTGAATGGAGAAACAATGAGTGAAAAGAATGGGACGGGTATAGTGAGTGTGCTCTTAAGTAGTATGAACTGGTGTTATTCCACTGAGCATACTTCGGTATTTTGATGATTTCTAGAGTTATACTGATCCAAATGAGATTATTTTTATTTTGTGGTAAACTAGAGACATGGGGCTGCAAATGGTAGGAAGAAATTGGAATCTAATTCCTTCTCTAAAATGTTTAATCTCTGAATGGACGTTGGGCATAGTACACTGTCTTTGAATATGAACAACCTAATAATGTTTGACATATATCTTCCAAATTACTGAATCAAATTGAGAGATTTTGGTGTCAATGGAAAGATGAGACATATAGGAACACGTTTCTAGAGAGAGTTTGACCAAATTACTTCATTTTCACCTGCTAATTATATGTGAACAGTAGACCTGAAAGGGATGTTTTGGAAAATCTGAAAGTAAGCTAGAGAATAATGAATTGTGATTTCAATGGTCCTAGTGAGACATAAACCTAAGTATAAATTATACTTAGCTGAGTGTTGATATGAGATCAATTTTAGGATGGAAATTTCCCCGAGATTATCATGAACATGCATTGTACATAATTCATGCCATACATATGCATTATCGAATGCTTATGATGGTGCAAATTGTGATATTGTGTATTTTATTTGTTATAGAGGGGCAACTGGAACGTCAACCTCCAGACGTTGCCGGATCTTCCAGGAATTAGCTTTGGAAGCAACTTGTAAGTAACCTAGACGGTCTTACTCAATTAATTGTTTGCTTTAGAATATGTTTTGAATAATGACATTGATGTGGTTTGATTGTGCTGATTCCAAACAATAAAGGTCCCGGTGATTTTGATATATGAATGAGTTATTAAAGTGCTTCTTGTATGTGAACATGACGAAATAAGTGCTTCAAAATGTGAAAATTGTGAATATGTATATGAATGCAAAAATGTGCCTAGTAGTTCTGTTGAATGTCAGACTATGGTCCGATGATGAATGCGGTCTAAAATGAGAATGTGCATCCATATGATTGACTGAGGTTATGTTATGTGAAACATTCATTACATGAATGCATGAAAGATAAAGGAAGTTATGATCGGAGTCGCCAGCATAAAGAACTTAAAGCTCAGAATGTGAATAGAGCCTCGGGCTCGAGTGCGACTGTACCCGATATCCACTAAAGGATATAGGACTGTTATTCGACAAAGCTCGATATCCATGAATGGATGAGCTGGTAAAAAGGCACTTGGTCATAACGAAAATAATAAACAAAAGTGAGTCTCACGTGCATTGCATATTATAATTGATGTGTTTTGTATGAACGGTGTGATATACCATGAACATATAGTGCGGTGAATAATGTGTTATGTGTAATGATGTGATGCATGAATTGAGTGAACCATCGATGATAGTTACCTCATTGAGTTCGCAAAACTCATCAAAATTGCAACGTTGTCTTTTCAGGATCGAGAGACAACTTTAGCTACTAAGAGGCTCTACCAGCCGTGTAGATTGTGTTTTGGTAAGAGAAGTCATGGCTCAAAGGTCAGTCAACTAGGAATTTTTGGATGGCTTAGATAGATTTGATATATTTTCCTTTTTCATGTACTACTTTTGTACTAGGTTTTGTTGATGTACATGTATTCAAGGTTGAAAGATACAATGTAGATTTTTGGTTTTGAGAATCGAAATGAGGAAAAGTTGGTTTTAAAATATTATGGTTTCTTATGATGCTTTGCAAGTGAATAATGTTATGATGCCATATGAAGTGAATGTAGTGATCGAATGTAGCTCGCCTTTATCATAGGTTATGTACCGGAGTGACCTTCGGGCGTCCCGGTGTGTACCTTGAGGTAAGGGGGTGTTACACCTATCCTAAAAACTTATACGTACATGATTGTCTAGACGAGCTGTGTGGAATTGCCAACATTTCCAAAGCAACCGATTTCCCTAATCCTTCATCGACCGTTGTGACATTACTCCCGCCTCCTTCGGCATACATGTCATCTTCGAGATTCAAGCAGGCTTAAAACAACATTTAGTATATACCATCAAATGTGATTATATATAACAACTTCATAAAGGGAAATAAGATGTACATAATAAGGAAAGTGACTTTGTTCAGATAATACTGTACACCTTGAAGCAGAAGATAAGTCATAGAAGGCAAACGATCATTACTTAAAGAAATGGAGATTGTTGCTGCATCCTTTATTCCTTTGGCAAGGACAATTTTTCCACACTCCTCCCAACGGAACTAATTACTACCATTCGGAACCAGACGCCATGTCGACATTTCTTGATTAAGAATTTGAATTAAATATTTGACAGAATATAATGAAAAGTTTGAAATGATCTTCTTTTTTGAATAAAATATTCAACTACATACACAAATTAACCGCTATCATAACTTAATTGTAAATTACAATCATCTTCATTTTTTGAAGAATAAGAATCAAAATTCGGCTCCTCTTCAGATCTCTAACCCTCATCCTCCTCTCCAGATGAAATTTTAACATATTCGTTAGATGGATCATTCAAAGGTTTATTATAATCATATGTGACAGATGCATTTATAAAATAAGCATCGTCCTAAAACACTTCACTTTCAATTCTCTTTTCTCCTTTTCCATGAGATTCAAAAACACCTCTAGGTTTAACTTTGCAAACTGCTAACCAATCTGAATTATCTCGTCGTAAGCTGGGAAAAGGGACATAACACACCTGTTTCGCTTGTATAGCCAACACGAAAGGTTCAAATTGTCTTAATCTTCTGCGGTTGTTGATTTCAACAAGATTGTATCGTCTATGCACTTTTATTCCAACATTTAGAGTTGGGTTTAACCAATCACACTTAAATATCACAATTCACTTGATTGGCAACACAAGGTACTCAACTTCAAATATCTCAATGATTTTACCATAGTAATCCATCAATTCTCCCTGTATGGAAACTCCATTATTTATTGTTGCTATCCTATGACCATGATATTCTGTATGATATTTGTATCCATTAACGAAATACATCGGATACGATTTAACAGTTCACAGAAGTCCCTTAGCAAGATCAAAAATAAACTTGTTCTCCATTGGATTTTCTATGGCCTACATAAAAATAAATTATCATATCAATGAGTATAATGTTATTTCAACACTTAAATCTTATAATTCAATTATGAGAATATTTGTAAGTGGAAACTTACATATCTCTCGAGCCATCGTGCAAAGTGTCTTCCAACCTCATTATTAACTTTATCTTGTGTGCTGTCTAGCATGATCTTGTGTAACAATGCCTCGTATAATCTAATTACATTGTTATGTATTTTAGTTATGAACAAGACAAAATTTGAAAACTGATATAATAATGTTCAACTTACTGCACGAAAAGTTGAACCTCTTGACAGTTCAATAAAATGTAACCATGGGCAGCCTCAATTTCTTGCTTTGTTAACATTCTTCTTGTTGCACATCCATATGCTCGCCCAAGATATGTGAAAATGGATAAGTTACCATTAGCATCACTAGTTCCTCCCCCATCTTCATTACGAGGAACTTTTCTTTCTCTTGTGTGAACATGTGGCTCAAAATAATGTCCATAAAATATACTAGCTTCCTCCACTAAATAAGCATTACGTATGGAACCTTCAACTCTAGCCTTGTTTTTGACATTTTTCTTCAAGTGATGTAAATACCTATATTAGAAAATATGGTTATTACAATTTAATAGTTAAAACATGTTATTACTTCAATTATAATAATTTGAATTTGAATTGCCTCTCAAACGGATACATCTATCGATATTGAACTAGACCAGCTAGTTTTGCCTCATGTGCTAAATGCACAGGTAAATCCTCCATACAATCAAAGAAGCTTGGAGGAAGAATTCCTTTTAACTTGCATAAAATTACTGGAATCTCCCTTTCTAGAATTTCCATTTTAATGAACTTGATTTCAGATGCTGTTAAACTTTTGAAAAACAAACTTCTTTATGTTATCACTTCCCAAACCTTATTCGGTATCAACTCCCGAAATGTGATTAGAATTAGCCTTTTCATAAATACGTGACAATCATGACTATTCAACTCAAATAATTAGTACTTCCTCATGTCCACACACCTTGCCAAGTTTGAAACATAACCATCAGAAAAATTTAGACCTTTCAACCATTCACACAATATTTCCCTTTGTTTTTGGTCCAAAGTGTAACATGCTTTCAGATATTTATTGGTGTTAAGATCCTTATGTAACTCATTCCTTTTACAAAAAAGTTACAAATCAGCTCATGATTTTGCATTGTCTTTTGTCCTCCCTTCAATGTTTATGATGGTATTGAACATATTGTCAAAAAAAATCAATATTCATCACATCTAGAATATGACGTGTCAAATTCGTTTTCCAATATGACAAATCCCAGAAAATGCTTCGTTTTCTCCAACCAAAGTTTTTACTGATGCTTGTATTAACTTCATCAGCTTCAAATTCTGTAACTTTCAGCAAGCCTAATTCATCAATCTCCAGCAATATCTCTTCACCATTTTTGTAAGGGGGCAAAGTTTTCTTCACTATCGTATTCTTAATGAACTTATGTTTATTGCATCTGAATGGATGATCTGAAGGACAAATTTTCCTGTGATTGTCAAACTAACACACTTTTCCCCTGTTTGGAAGATAAAAGGCATTAGAATTGTTTCCACAATAAGGACAAGCCAATTTTCCAGCTGTGCTCCATCCAAATAACGTGGAAAATGCTGAAAAATTACTAATGGTCCACATCAAAGCCGCCCTTAAAACCAAATTCTGTTTCAGAGTGACATCATATGATTGAACACCATATTCCCATATATTCTACAATTCAGGTATCAATGGTTGTAAGAACATATCAATTTTATGCTTCGGATTAGTAGGCCCTGGTACAATCACTGTCAAGAACATATATGCCTCTTTCACACACATCCACAGAGGCAAATTGTAAGGAGTCACTATGATTGTCCATGATGAATATTTCTGCCCGGATTGACTAAAAGGTTGGAATCCATCTGTTGATAATACCAACCTAACATTTCCACATTCAACAGTAAAATCAAGATGGGTGTCATTGAAATGCTTTCATGCCTGTACATCTGATGGATGACTCATTATTCCATCTTCCTATTCTTAGAATGTCATCTCATATGAGATGCAATAACATCTGAAGCATAAAGTCTTTGAAGTCTCGGAGTTAACGGAAAATAATACATCTGGTTCCATAGAACTAATTTCTACTTCATTGAACGCTTTCTAGGCCTAAACCTAGATTGCCCACAAAATTTGCACTCTTCTAAGTCAACATCATCTCCCCAATACAACATACATCTCAATTTGCAACAATTAATCTTCTCAATAGGCAAACTAAGACCCCTAATAAGTTTCTTCATATTGTAAAAACTATCAACCATTGTATGATCACGAGGCATTGATTCATTATACTATTCAAGAATTTTATCAAAACTACGGTCCGAGATATGCCTTTCAGACTTAATGTTCAATATTCGCGAATTGAAGACAATTGGGTCATTGTCTCACAATTTGGCCATAACTCTTAGCCTACTGATTGTAATAAGTGAAATAATTGTTTTGCATGTCGGTTCGGTTCTTCTTCAAGATTTCCTATATTTTTGTGAAAGGTATTACTGCTTGCATCATAAACCATTTGCATGTACGAATTTCTAATCTCTTCAGCATAATTTGTTCTAAATCCAATCTCCTTTCAAACTCATTGAAATGCGCAGACGATTCTGCTTGATTACCCCTTGAACTGCTACAAATGCCAACTTCCCCGTGTCTGATTCACTCAAAATAATTTGGGACAAACTCTTTTCTCAGTAAATGCCCATTAACTTCTTCCATAGGAAGGAAACATTTGTGTTTGCACTTTTTACATGGATATCTGATCTTCGGCCCATCCATATATGCAGGTTGAGAACATGCATAATTAATAAAGGCTTTAACTCCAGCAACAAGTTTAGGATTAATGTAACCATTAGGTGTTGCTCGTCTATACATCCAAGATCTATCAACATAACTCATTTCTGCAAGGCTGTTAATGTAAAATAATGATTCCATAGTTAGTATCCTTCATGCTCGCCAAAGTATACAAAATATGTCAGATAATATATGTGACTCGGGACACGTTCTGGTAGCGACTCATAAGCTCCTCGTATTTTTCTTCGATTAGCCTCATAGTTTCAATCATGATGGAATTTTCGTTAACTTTTATGGGTTCAAATCTACTAAACGAACCTATACTAAAGATCTCACATACATGTTTCTCATCATATATGTGAGAGGATTTTTTTCAATCATTACAAGTCCTATATTTAATATTTACAACCTTGAATATACAATAAGTATTCATCAAAATATGAATACTTATTTTAATAAATTGTTTTAAGTCATCTTTAGTTTTCACGAACTGCGTGAAGAATGTCGATAATGACAAGTTAAGATAAGCTAATTAATAACGACGGAATAAGAATCAAATAAATAACGACTGCACAATTTAAGGTAACTGCAACTATAATATAAGTTACACTCATCCTATATTACTTTAATAATTAACTGAAGTTCATTCCACAAAGAAAGACCCAAAATAAACCTACTACAAAAAATACGTAGACAACAACATATTCACTTACTTGAACTGAAACACAAACGTAGGCAATAGATGGAGCCGAAGATAGATTTAAATACCTAATAAAGCTACTCTTCAAACTTGCTACAAATGAATGTACTGGAAACAAAAGAGTTCCTACAACCATTAGCACATTTGTTCACAGGTTAGAAAGCTTTTCTCCTATATAACACAACAATTGCCATGAAATATTGAAATCAATCATGCTCATTAACTATATTCAATCATCATTTTCTCCTACAAAGCTCTTAATCCTGAAATAAAAACGGTGATGTCATAATTTACGAAGATCCTATTAGAAATTCAGCAGAGTTTTCCATATAAAATGGACATCCCCCTTTTGTAAGAAGGGTCAATTAATCCTACAAAAAAAATACTTCTATATCGACCAGTAATCACAACTCATATTGGGTCTGCCAACCTTATGTCAATTCTCAATGCAGTCCACATTTAACATTGCAAAATCTATAATTATGCACTTTTCAATACAAGTTAACCATGGTATAACCCCCGTACACTCTCAATTATAGTCAATACATCAGCATTTTCTCAATTCTAATCAACAGTAATATTGTTTGTTTTTTCAACTCAAAATATATTACTTATTCATATTTAAATTAAATTCATCTTAATTACTATCTATTTAATTATAACAATATAACAAATTATACCAATATAATTAAAAGTAATATTGTTTGTTTATTTTAACACAAAATAAATGTATTATTCATATTTAAATTAAATTGATCTTAATTACTATCCATTTAATTATAACAATATAACAAATTATACCAATATAATTAAAAATAATATTGTTTGTTTATTTGAACACAAAATAAATGTATTATTCATATTTAAACAAAATTAACCTATCATATGAATTATTAAACAAGTTCTTATTAAAAATTATCTTAAAAGAGTTATATAAATTTATGAGAAATTTGATGACAAAGGGAGGTTTTAGTGATTTAATGTAAATGAGCTTATATAATTTGGAAGTATTAAAAATATTATTAATTTTTTTAAAGCTTGTTTGTTTTCATTTTTTCTTTAATTTTTTGTTTTTTATTTAGTGCCTATTTGGATGAGCTTATATCAGTAGAGCTTTTGTCAGTAGAGCTTTTATCAGTAGAGCTTTTTTTAGAAGAGCTTTTCTAAAAAGCCAATTGATTGTTTGGCTGTCAATTAAAAAAATAGCTTTTTTAAAAGAGCTTCATACAGTAGACTTTTTGGCAACATAAAAATAAAAAACACTTTTATTAATTTTAACTATATTTTATTTTGTAATAAAATTATTTATGCATATAAATAATATTTTAAGTGTAGCACCCCATTTTAGGGGTTAGAATATTAAGGAAAATTAGTAGGTTTTATGTTCTGTCTATTTGAATATTTGCTAAATTGTGCATAAGTATTTTGGCATGCATTCATGACATTTTCAGGTTAAATTGGTTTAATGAGATTCTGATTTATTTGGACTGTAGTAAAAGAATTTTGACAATTTTTGTACACTTTAAATATTTTTAGAAATTGTTGGTGAATTATTTTTGATGTGAAAATTTAATTGGAGGGTCATATTATTATTTCTTAATTTTTGGTGAATTTTAGGAATTTTCAGAAAATTTTGGGTATTTTTAGATTAAGGAATAATAAAATAAACTAAGAGACCTATTAACATTTGACAATTGGCTTATAGCTATCGAGACAAATGTAAAACATGCACACCTACACGCAACACTCACGTGTCCTTCATGCAAAACGCCGGGTGCGATTGTTTCTTTTTATACTGAAGATTTTGACAACAAAAGTGAAAGCACACGATTATTCATTACCGAAAATACTCTCTGCTTGTGTCCATCAGTTGGTGATTTTCATAGCTTAGTTGGTAAGTAACTATACTGTGTTTATGGTGTTCATAATAACGTGCATGCATAACTTTGAAAGCTTGAGATATATACATATCTATATGTTCCGTTTTGTGTTTGAGAAAAACCGATATGTTGATATATATATATATATATATAGTTTGAGTTATGCTCTGTTTTCTTAATGTCATGCTCTGTTTGTTGTTTATTGTGTTAATGCGTGAGAAATATCATGTTAGAAGATAGCGTTAAGAGCTAGAAGATTTATTGAAGTAGTATAAGAAGAGTGCAAAAATTTTGGAATAACAACAAAACCCCATACTCTGTTTTTGTATATCATGTACGTTTTGTATATCATGTACGCAAATTATATGTTTGTTTTTGTTTTCGTTACTGATCACGCATGGGTTTATGAGAAAATGATTTTGGTAGGTTGGGATGAGTTAAATGAGGTGTAGGATTAGATAGAATAAATGAAAGAAAATATATATGAATCTTTTGAAAATATACTTAGAGAGAGAGAGAGAAAGTTGGAATATTAGTTTGTGATCTTTGGAGTGTAAAATTGTTTCTGATGATTCTGGTAGGTTAGAAATACTGAATAGGTTAGTTTTAAAGTGAAGAAGTTAAAGAAAAATGGAAGAAAAGTCTGCTGTTTCGTATGGTTTGGTGAAGAAGACGATGAACAGTGTTATAAGTCGACTTGTTGTGGTGTATAAGTCGACTTACATCAACGTTTTTCATGAAAATTTCATCTCCGCTCTTCAATAAGTCGAGTTATGCAAG
>JANZLC010077510.1:0-12447 GCA_026413385.1 Erythroxylum gracilipes | reverse complement strand
TACCATCGGAGTGATACTTCATTTTGTACACCCATTTGCATCCAAGAGCCTTCTTCCCTTCTGGCAAATCATCAATGACCCAAGTCTCATTTTTTTCCAGAGCTTGAATTTCATTCTGCATTACTGCACGCCAACCTGCATCTTTGACTGCCTCTGAGTAAGAACTGGGTTCCCGGTCTGATGTGATGGCTGCAATAAAATTCCAATGCCGCATAGAAAAGTTATCACAATTAACAAAGTGTGCTATAGGATAGGGTTTACCTGCAGACTGCTGTGAATGGGGTGATTGGACGGATGGATCACTTTATGGATGGTATGTGTGACATAGTCCCGCAGTCGAATTAAGGTTTGTAGTGGACGGTGCCCCCTACCAAACACAGTTGGTTCCGTGTTACCCTCCTGTTAAGCTACTGTCCCCTCAGTAGTGTCATGACATGGGGATCTGTCCCCACTACCTACCACATTATCGTTATATGCACCCCCTGGCTAGTAGTATCTCATCGTCTGTCAATTCAAGAGTAGCATCCCCTAAGCCAAATGAGTCTCCGGTTTGTTCATAGGATTGATTATCAGTTATAGTAACAAATGGGAATTGAGTCTCATCAAAAACAACATCCCGTGAAACAAAGAATACCTTGCTCTCCAAATCATAAAGTCTCCACCCTTTTTTTCCATAGGGGTACCCCATAAAAACACATTGACGACTCCGACTAGCAAATTTGTCTCCATTCTTGCAATGAGCAAAACATAATGACCCAAAAATTCTCATACAACCATAATCAGGACAACGTCCAAACAAAACTTCATACGGACTCTTTCCATTTAAAACCAAAGAAGGGGTGCGATTTATGAGGTGTCCCGTAGTAAATACACATTCCCCCCAAAATTCAATCGGTAGTGACCCATAAAATCGTAAAGCACGGGCTACATTCAAAATATGTCTATGTTTCCTTTCAACCCGCCCATTTTGTTGAGGAGTACCCACACAAGAAGTCTCAAATATAATCCCATTCTTAACAAAATAACTTGTCAAACAGGTGAACTCTGTACCATTATCACTTCTCACGGTTTTAATTTGTTTGTGAAATTGACGTTCAACCATGGTGAATTTTTTTTTCATAGTTTGGGATACTTCAGTTTTATCATTCAAAAGAAAAATCCACATACTACGTGAAAAATCATCCACGATCGTCAAAAAATAAGAGGCACCACAGGAAGATAGACAACGATATAGACCCCATAAATCGCAATGTATCAACTCAAAAATACCATTAACTCAATGTTCACTTAAAGGAAACTTATCTCTAACTTGCTTTGCCCATAAACAAACATCACAACTATTATTTAAAAAATCACTACTGCTTCTACTATCTACTTTCAGGACTAACTTGGTCATTCGTAAGGATGGATGACCCAAGCGGTTGTGCCACAATTCAAGGAAATCTCTAGGATTTGTCTGTAGTGCTTGGATGCTCGGTGCGGCCCGGAAGTAGTAGAGTCCATCCCGTCGCTCACCTGCTCCAATCAGCGTCTGTGAAGTGCGGTCCTGTATAACACACAATGTTTTAGTGAATTGAACAAAGCAGTTGGAATGATCAATGAGTTGTGATACATAAATCAAATTGCAAGTCAAGTTGGGCACAAAAAGAACATTTTTCAACACTAAGTCATCGGTAATATTGACTTCGCCCTCCTTAGTGGCTTCGGCATGACTTCCATCTGGTAAACCAACCGGACAGCTAGCAATACCGTGCACGTCTCGTAGATTACTGAGATTGCTTGTCATGTGGTTGGACGCTCCTGTGTCAATGATCCAAGAAAGTTGCTTACCAGTCATTTTCTCATGAGGATTGTTCTTCTAAATTTTTAGTGCTTGTAGTAACAAACCCCATTGTTCACTGCTAAGTCCAGGTGGAATCAGTCTCTCAGCTGCATCTGCATTTGAGGAGGAAGCCTCTCCTTGGGTTTGGGCAGCATTAACCCGCAACCTAGGCTTGCCGCGACCACTGCCATTATATCAACGACCTGCTGACTTCCCACGTCCTGTGCTTTTCACATCAATACGGGGGCAATCTCCCCACCACTCAGGGTACCCGATAATGGCAAAGCAATTTTTAGCGTCATGTCCCGGACGTTTGTAGTGGGAACACGCGTTGTCTTTATCTCGGCATTCACTTCGACCACGACTTTGCACAGCCATAGCCATCACGTCTGCGACGTTCTCCTTCCCTCAAGATATCGTTTTTACTCGCTCCTCTTGTATGAGAAGAGAGTAAACTTTGTTCAAGGATGGTAACGGATCTTGAGCCAAAATGTTCGAGCGGACCGTCTCATACAGAGAGTCGTCCAAGCCCAGTAGAAACAGATGAACTTTTTCTTCCTCCCTTCTCTGTTCTAATACTGTAGCAAGATTGCAAGTGCATATGCCACATCGACAAACCGACAATTGATCAAAATTAGCCAGTTCATCCCAAATCTGTTTTAGACGACCAAAGTAATTGACAATTGTCATTCCTCGTTGTCGACAGTCCGCGAGATCGGTGCGAAGCTGCTGAATACGCTGTCCATTAGCCATCGAGAACCATTCTCGAATGTCATTCCAAAGGTCCTGAGCTACCTCAACATGCGAAATGGTCGAACGTAAGGTAGGCTCGATGGTATTACAGATCCAAGAAACCAAAAGTGAGTTAATGGTCCACCAATCTTCAAGATCTGCAGATTTATCGTCGGGACGTTTGATTGTTCCGTCAATAAAACCAAATTTCTTCCTTGCTCGCAGAGCCGTTTCGAAAAGCTTGAGACCACTCATCATAGTTCTCGCCCTTCAATTGCACTTGAGTAATCACTGTTCTAGGATTATCAAGTGTGGTTATGTCATATGGAGAAATTGTCTTTCTTTGCGTTTCACCAGACATGACTAATGATCTTGTGTTTGAAAAGAAAAAAAATAGTGTTTATAATCAAAGCTCTGATACCATGATACGATAGCTCACTGTTGATGAAGGAAAAACTCTTCCTTTTTCTCATTAACAGAATGTCAATATATACAAGTGAAAAACCTCTTTTCCTTTGGCAACTTCCCTAAAAATCAGCTAACAGATCCGAACTAAAAGGAAAACAATATCTACTGTTACAAGTATATTATCTACAAGAATTCCTAATATACACTAATTCCCAATACCCACCTCAAGTTGGTGCATGAATATCTCGAATGCCCAACTTACGAAGAAGGTAGTCAAATTGTGATTTTCCAAGAGCCTTTGTAAAAATATTGGCGAGTTGCTCTTTTGTCGAGATATAGCTAAGACTAATAGTACCGTTGACGATCTCATCACGTATAAAGTGGCAATCCACTTCAATATGTTTAGTTTGCTCATAAAAGACTGGATTATGTGAGATATGTAACGCCGCTTGACTGTCACAGTGAAGTAACATGGACTGAGGATGGTGTACACCCAAGCTAGTGAGTACGCCCTTCAACCACTTCAACTCACATGTTATCATGGCTATGGATCTGTATTCGACTTCGGCCGAAGATCGTGAGACTATATGTTGTTTTTTCGTTTTCCAGGAGATTGGAGAGGTGCCCAAAAATACCAACCAACCAGTGAGGGATCGTCGCGTGAGTGGACAACCTGCCAATCCGCATCACACCAACCATGTAATTGTAAATCACACATGCTACTCAAGAGAATGCCTTGACCCAGATTACCCTTCAAAAATCTCAACACTCGAAGCATCGTCTCCCAGTGCTCGATGCGAGGTTGGTGCATAAACTGTGACAAAATATGAACACTATAAGCAAGCTCAGGGCGAGTGAAGCAGAGATATATCAGGCGTCCAACCAGTCGCCGATACCTCTCGGGATCCTCAAGAAGTTTTCCTATTGCTAAAGCCAAACGGTGATTTTGTTCAACGGGAATACTAGCCGGCTTAGCCCCTAGCAGACCAACTTCAGAAATTATATCAAGTGCATATTTACGTTGACACAAGAAAATCTCCTCAGGTGCGCGGGCAACCTCCACACCTAAGAAGTACTTGAGCGTCCCAAGTCTTTCATATGAAAACACTTACTCAGATAAGCTTTAAACTCGGTGATGACATCATGATTTTTTCCAGAAATGATGAGATCATCTACATATACAAGGATGTTGAATTGCATCCCAGCCTAGTGCATAGTGAAGAGAGAATAGTCGGAGCAAGATTGCGTGAAGCAGTAGGAGGTCAATGCTATCGACAATTTTGCAAACCAGCATCGTGGAGCTTGTTTAAGCCCGTAAAGAGACTTTTGAAGTTTGCATACCTTTCCCGAACCGACCACCTAAAAACCCAGTGGGAGCTTCATATATACCTCCTCTTGAAGGTCTCTGTGCAGGAAGGCATTATGAATGTCCATTTGATGGAGTTCCCATTGCTTAGCTGCCGCAACTGCTAGAAAAAGTCGAACAGTGACCATCTTTACAACAGGAGCAAAAGTTTCATTGTAATCAATTCCTGCAACTTGATGATTGCCAAATATCACAAGCCTTGCCTTCAGTCTCTCGATTGTGCCATCGGAGTGATACTTTATTTTGTACACCCATTTGCATCCAAGAGCCTTCTTCCCTTTTGGAAGATCATCAATGACCCAAGTCTCACTTTTTTCTAGAGCTTGAATTTCACTCTGCATTGCTGCACGCCAACCCGCATCTTTGACTGCCTCTGAGTAAGAACTAGGTTCTTGGTCTGCTGTGATGGCTGCAATAAAATTCCGATGCCGCACAGAAAAGTTATCACAATTAACAAAGTGTGCTATAGGATAGGATTTACCTGCGGACTGCTGGGAAGGGGGTGATTGGAGGGATGGAATCACTTTATGGATGGTATGTGTGACATAGTCCCGCAGTCGAATTGAAGTTTGTCGCTGACGGTGCCCCTGACCCAACACATTTGGTTCCGTGTTACCCTCTTGTTAAGCTACTGTCCCCTCAGTAGTGTCATAACATGGGGATCTGTCCCCACTACCTACCACATGATCGTCATATGCACCCCCCCTGGCTAGTAATATCTCATCGTTTGTCAATTCAAGAGTAGCATTCCCTAGGCCAAATGAGTCTCCGGTTTGTTCATAGGATTGATTATCAGTTATAGTAGCAAATGGGAATTGAGTCTCATCAAACACAACATCCCATGAAACAAAGAATACCTTGCTCTCCAAATCATGAAGTCTCCACCCTTTTTTTCCATAGGGGTACCCCATAAAAACATATCGACGACTCCGACAATCAAATTTATCTCCATTCTTGCAATGAGCAAAACATAATGACCCAAAAATTCTCATATGAACATAATCAGGACAACGTCCAAACAAAACTTCATATGGACTCTTTCCATTTAAAACCAAAGAAGGGTGCAATTTATGAGGTATCTCGAAGTCAATACACATTCCCCCCAAAATTCAATCGGTAGTGACCCCATGAAATCGTAAAGCACGGGCTACGTTCAAAATATGTCTGTGTTTCCTTTCAACCCGCCCATTTTGTTGAGGAGTACCCACACAAGAAGTCTCAAACATAATCCCATTCTTCACTTCTCACGGTTTTAATTTGTTTGTGAAACTGACGCTCAACCATTGTGAATTTTTTTGTCATAGTTTGGGATACTTTAGTTTTATCATTCAAAAGAAAAATCCACACACTACGTGAAAAATCATCCACAATCTTCAAAAAATAAGAGGCACCACAGGAAGACAGACAACGATATGAACCCCATAAATCGCAATGTATCAACTCAAAAATACCATTAGCTCGATGTTCACTTAAAGGAAACTTATCTCTAACTTGCCTTGCCCGCAAGCAAACATCACAACTGTTATTAAACAAATCACTATGACTTCTACTATCTACTTTCGAGACTAACTTGGTCACTCATGAGAATGGATGACCCAAGCGGTTGTGCCACAATTCAAGGGAATCTCTAGGATTTGTTTGCAGTGCTTTGATGCTCAGTGCGGCCCGGAAGTAGTAGAGTCCATCCCGTCTCTCTCCCGCTCTAATCAGCGTCTGCGAAGTGCGATCCTGTATAACACACAATGTTTTAGTGAATTGAACAAAGCAGTTGGAATGATCAATGAGTTGTGATACAGAAATCAAATTGCAAGTCAAGTTGGGCACAAAAGAACACTTTTCAACACTAAGTCATCGGTAATATTAACTTCGCCCTCCTTAGTGGCTTCGGCGTGACTTCCATCTGGTAAACCAACCAGACAACTAGCAATACCACGCACGTCTCGCAGATTACTGAGATTGCCTGTCATGTGGTTGGACGCTCTTATGTCAATTATCCAAGAAAGTTGCTTACCAGTCATTTTCTTGTGAGGATTGTTCTTCTAAATTTTTAGTTCTTGTAGCAACAAACCCCATTGTTCACTGCTAATTCGAAGTGGAATCGGGTCCCTCAGCTGCATCTGGGTTTGAGGAGGAAGCCTCTCCTTGGGTTTGGGCAGCATTAGCCCACAACCCAGGCTTGCCGCGACCACTGCCATTGTATCTGCGACCTGCTAATTTCCGACATCTTGTGCTTTTCACATCACTATATGGGTGATCTCCCCACCACTTGGGGTACCCGATAATGGCAAAGCAATTTTCAGCATCATGTCCTGGATGTTTGCAGTGGGAACACGCACTGTCTTTATCTCGGCCTTCACTTCGACCATGACTTTGCACAGCCATAACCATCACGTCTACAACGTCCTCCTTCCCTCGAGATATTGTTTTTACTCGCTCCTTTCGTATGATAAGAGAGTAAACTTTGTTCACGGACGATAATGGATCTTGAGCCAAAATGTTCGAGCGGACCGTCCTATACATAGAGTCGTCCAAGCCTAGTAGAAACAAATGAACTTTTTCTTCCTCCCTTCTCTGTTCTAATACTGTAGCAAGATTGCAAGTCCATATGCCACATCAACAAACCGGTAATTGATCAAAATTAGCCAGTTCATCCTAAATCTATTTTAGATGACCAAAGTAACTGACGATCGTCATTCCTCGTTATCGGTAGTCTGCGAGATCGGTACGAATCTGCTGAACACACGGTCCATTAGCCATCGAGAATCGTTCTCGAATGTCATTCCAAAGGTCCTGAGCTACCTCAACATGCGAAATGGTAAAACATAAGGTAGGCTCGATGGTATTGCAGATCCAAGAAACCAAAAGTGAGTTAATGGTCCACCAATCTTCAACATCTGCGGATTTATCATCGGGACGTTTGATTGTTCCATCAATAAAACCAAATTTCTTCCTTGCTTGTAAGGCCGTTCGGAAAGCTCGAGACCACTCATCATAGTTCTTGCCCTTCAATTGCACTTGAGTAATCACTATTCTAGGATTGTCAAGTGTGGTTAAGTCATATGGAGAAATTGTCTTTCTCTACGTTTCACCAGACATAACCAATAATCTTGTGTTTGAAAAGAGAGAAAAAAAAATAGTGTTTATAATCAAGGCTCTGATACTATGATACGATAGCTCACTGTTGATAGATGAAAAACTCTTCCTTTTTCTCATTAACAGAATGTCAATATATACAAGTGAAAAAAACCCCTTTTCCTTTGGCAACTTCCCTAAAGATCAGCTAACAGATCCAATCTAAAAGGGAAACAATATCTACAGATACAAAGAATATTATCTACAAGAATTCCTGATATACACTATTTCCCAATACAAATTTGTCTTAGGAATTGGAACAGACCCTTGATCGAGAAACCTTTTCTAATGAACTTCCACAGGTGGCAAAGAGATTCCAGTATTGGTTACTGCTAAAAAATTGTTAAGATATTGTTCTCTGCACTTAAAACCAAGATCAATGAGCTTGGAAAAGATGTGACACGCCATACAGTCAATTCAGTGGGTGTTCCGTAAACTGGAGCCCAACCATTTGGTCAAAATATTAGGCCCAATTATAAAGCCCAATGGGCTTAGTTGAAAAGAATCTCACATCGATTAATTTGGTTTTTGGTGGCATAACTCATGTATATAAATACATGCCTTCACCCACACATTATAATACACACCATACCATAAACACAACAACAACTTTGGATTATTACAATTTGGTCATTATTTGACCTATTTGCAATTTGGTCTTCTTAGTTTGATTTATTTGCAATTTAGTCCTTCATTTTGGACCAATTGCAAATTAGTTCTTTTTGGAGGCAGAGACAAGGTTTGGGAAGCATTCTTCCTTGCACAAGATTGGAGAGCTACGTCGGGTAACCTTCTTTTGTCTGTTGAAGGTATTCGTCTAGTTTTATTCTAGATTTTGGTGCCTTTGGTTGTCTTCTGCGCTACTATTGTTGGTTGTGTACTTTGTATTTTTTTTCTATTTCGAGATACATTTTGGGTATGGTTTTCATTGTTAGAAGGATTAAGGGCCGTTTGTGTCTATCCTTGTATTGTTGGAGACATTTGGTATACTCGTTCGATTGATAGTGAAGTTTTTTCGGACTAGGTCTACCTCTCGATATTTGAGAAGGTGTTACCACGTTAAAAATTTTAGTGTTCTTTAATTTGTTGCTTGACATTTTATTGTTGCTTCCATATTCGATCGACATAATGTCCACACATATTTTTTTGTTTTAATCCGCGCGCTCTAGTTTTTAGGCACATCTTTGTTTGTTTTTAATTCCCAACAACTGGTATTAGAGCCAGGTTTTCTCTCTGGTATTTTTTGTTTGATTGGAATATGGAGCCGAATTATGGGAAGATGGTTAGTTTGAATGGCACTAATTACCACAAGTGGAAAGGGAAGATGAAAGATCTTCTATTTGTGAAAAGGTTGCATTTGCCGGTGTTTGCTACTCAGAAGCTAGAGTCTAAAACTGATGAAGATTGGGCTTTTGATAGTGAGATGGTTTGTGGCTTTATTCAGCAATGGGTTGATGTAAATGTTTTGAATCATATTTCTAATGATTCAAATGCTAAGACTTTGTAGGAAAAGCTTGAGACCTTATATGCTTCAAAGACTAGAAATAACAAGTTGTTTTTGTTAAACCAGACTATGTGTTTGAAGTATAAAGAAAGTAGTTCTATTTCTAATCATTTGAATGAGTTTCAAGGATGCTTTGATCAATTGTCTGGCATGGGTATCAAATTTGAAGATGAGATTATGGGGCTTTAGTTGCTGCTCACTTTACCTAATTCTTGGGAAAATCTCCGAGTTACTTTGACTATTTCTAATTCTGTTACCATAGAGTTAGTGAAGTCAGTTGTTTTAAATGAAGAAGTTAGAAGATGAACATATAAGGCATCTACTTCACAGTCACATGTCTTGGTTACAGAAACTAGGGCGAGAAGTAGAGAGAAGGATCAGGGAAGTAATCGAGGAAAGAATAGAAGTAAGTCTAAATCTCGATACAAGGATATGGAGTGTCGTCATTGTGGTAAGAAAGGCCATATTAAGAGGTACTGTTTCAAGTTGAAACGTGAGAAGGGCAAGCAGCAAAAGAACAATAATGATAGCGATGATAGTGTTTCTATTGTCGCTAGTGATATGATGACAATTGCTGATGAAGAACTGGTTAACATTGCTTCTGATAAGACTAGTTGGGTTTTTGATTGCGGTGCTACTTATCATGTGACCACTCATAGGGAGTTCTTCACGTCTTATACTCCAGATTTTGATGGTGCTTTAACAATGGCAAATCAAAGGTTGTTGATATTGGTACTATTTGTTTGGAGACTAATCTCGGAATTAAGCTATTTTTTAATAATGTCAGACATAATCCTAACATGAGGTTTAATCTGATTTCTACTAGTACACTTGATGATAAAGGTTATAATAGTCAGTCTTTAAGAGGGAAGTGGAAATTCACTAAAGGTTCCTTTGTTATCGCACGTGGAGAGAAGGTTTCACGTTTATATTGGACCAAGGCTACAGTTTCTGTTGATGGTGCGAATGTTGTTGCCAGCGATGATTTATCGCAACTATGGCATACGAGGCTTAGTCACATTAGTGAGAAGGGACTTCATCAATTAACTAAGAAGAACGTGATTTTCAGTCTAAGAGAAGCCACATTGGATAAGTGTTCTTATTGCTTGGCGGGAAAGCAAAATAGAGTGTCCTTCAAGAGTAATCCTCCTTTCAGAAAATCAGAGGTTCTTCAGCTAGTTCATTTATATCTTTGTGGTCCTATGAAGACTAGGACACATAGTGGTTGTCTATGTTTTGTGACCTTTATTGACGATCATTCTAGAAAGCTTTAGGTTTATCCTTTGAAGAGGAAAGATCAAGTTCTTAGTGTATTTAAAGAGTTTCAAGCCTATATTGAGAGAGAGACAGGGAAGAAACTGAAGTATATTTGCATGGATAATGGTGGCGAGTATTGTGGACCTTTTGATGCATACTGTAGAGAGAAAGGTATACGGTACCAAAAAACGCCTCCTAAAACTCCTCAATTGAATGGCTTAGCAGAAAGGATGAATAAGACTTTGGTGGAAAGAGTCCGATGTTTGCTTTCTGAAGCAAAGTTTCCCCAATCATTTTAGGCGGAGGCTTTATGTACTGTTGCACATTTTATTAATTTGTCTCCTACTTATGCTTTACAGGGTGATGTTCCTGACAGAGTTTGATATAAGAAAGATGTATCTTAGGACCATTTACTTGTCTTTGGATATAAAGCTTTCGTACATGTGCCTAAAGATAAGAGAGCCAAATTAAAAGCTAAGATGTGGTAGTGTGTTTTCATTAGCTATGGCCTTGATGAGTTTGGCTATAGATTCTATGATCCGACTGAGGAAAAGCTCGTTAGAAGCCGTGATGCTATTTTATGGAAGATCAGGACATTAAAGATATTGGTAAGGAAGAGAAGATGAAATCTCCCGATAAAAATGATTTGGTTAATTTTGATCCAGTTCGAGAGACAGAGACACCTGGTGATGTCGAGTCTGCAAATGATATTGAAGTGCAGGATAATCTTCTAGGCGATGATGATGTTTATGAGGATGTTACAGAAGAGTTAGATGCTCCTGCCATTGAACCTGATGTTCCACTTAGGAGTTCAAATAGACAACGAGTTCCTTCTACTCGTTATTCATCTCACAAGTATGTACTTTTTACTGACGGGAGAGAACCAGAGTCTTATGAAGAAGCTATGGAGAGTGAGAAGAAAAATGAATGGAAAGCATCCATAGATGATGAATGGAAGTCTCTACTAGATAATCATACCTTTAACTTAGTCAAATTACCTAAGGGTAAAAGATCTTTACATAATCGTTGGGCTTTTAGGGAGAAAATTGAAGATTCCAAGCTACGATATAAAGCTAGATTGGTTGTCAAAGGATTTCGCCAAAAGAAGGGGATTGATTTTGATGAGATATTCTCACTAGTTGTGAAGATGTCTTCTATTAGAGTTGTTCTAGGTTTAGCTGCTAGTCTTAATTTGGAAGTTGAGTAGATGGATGTCAAGGAAGAGATTTATATGGAGCAACCAGAGGGCTATACGGTGAAGGGCAAAGAAGACTATGTCTATAGATTGAAGAAGAGATTGTACGGTTTAAAGAAAGCTACAAGACAGTGGTATAAGAAGTTTGAGTCTGTTATGATCCAACAGGGGTTCAAGAAGATTACTTCAGATCACTGTGTGTTTGTGCAGAAGTTCACAGATAATGACTTCATTTTTTTATTGCTCTATGTTGATGACATGTGTATTGTCGGTTAAAATTCCTCTAGGATCAACAAATTGAAAATGAGCTCAGAAAATCTTTTGCGATGAAAGACTTGGGACCGGCAAAGACCCTTCTTGATATGCAAATTATTCGCGATAGAAGTGGCAAGAAATTGTGGTTATCATAAGAGAAGTACATCCAGAAGGTACTTGAACATTTTCAGATGGATAAGGCAAAAGTTGTAAGTACTCCTCTGGCATTACATTTCAAATTGAGTAGTAGTTAGTCTCCTTCCGGTGACAAAGAGAAGGAAGATATGCAACATGTTCCTTATGCATCGGCAGTAGGAAGTTTGATGTATGCAATGATTTGCACGAGACCTGATATATCTCATGCTGTTAGTGTTGTTAGTCATTTTCAATCCAATCCGAATAGAGAGCATTGGAATGAAGAGAAGTGGATATTGAGATATCTCTAAGGAACTTCTAGTTTGAAGCTGTGTTTTAGGACTGGAAAACCAGAACTCTTTTGTTATACAGATTCAGACATGGTTGGAGATGTTGACTCGAGAAAATCTACTTTGGGCTATATTATCACTTTTGCAGGGGGAGCTGTGGCATAGCAATCTAAATTGTAGAAGTGTGTTGCTTTATCTACTATTGAAGCTGAGTTCATTGCTGTAACTGAAGCTTGTAAAGATTTCCTTTAGATGAAGAAGTTTGTCTGAGAACTTGGTTTTACACAGGAGAGGTATGTCTTATTTTGTGATAGTATGAGTGCTATCCATTTGAGCAAGAACTCAATGTTC
>JANZLC010077448.1:0-12450 GCA_026413385.1 Erythroxylum gracilipes | reverse complement strand
TGAGTAAGGGATGAATTTCAAATTGGAAATTGAAATTACTTTGAATGATGTGTAAGAAAATGAAAAAAATGAAGCGACGTTAGTTAAGGTATGATCGTTTTGATATGATTCGATGGTTAAGAGTTGGGTTCCGAAAATGGGGCCCAAAATAGGTGGTATCAAAGCAAGCTGATGAATCATTTTCGGATCGATAGTTGGATTTCGGAAACTGGATCCAACAAGCCCTCCTTGTGTACGATTGTGTATTATGTCATATTTGAGTGATGATTATTAGATTTTGTTGTGTAAAAAGAAAAGTGCCTAGAAGAGAGGGAAAATACATATCAAAATTTACTCCAGCCTCAATCGATGGCCAAACGACCTCTGATCGTGATGAAAGTTTTGTATATTATTCCTGAGTCTTGCTGCTTGGCATCCAACGGTTAGAATCTGATTTGAAGCTCTCTAGCCTAGTATTTTCTTTCTAGCCCTCTTTATATATGAGTTTGTATTATGTCATATATTGGTGATGATTATTAGATTTCTTTGTGCCAAAGAGAAAAGTTCCAAAAAGTTCATGTCAAAATATGCTCTAGTCTCGATCGATGATGAAACGACCTCTGATCGGGATAAAATTTTAGTATATTGTTCCCGAGTCTTGCCTCTTGACATCCAACGACTAGAATCTAATTTGGAGATCGCTAACTTAGTATTTTCTGTCTAGCCATCCTTGTACACGAGTTTGTACTATGTCATATTTGGGTGATGATTATTAGTTTTTTGTACCAAAGAGAAAAGTTCCCAGACGAGAGAAGAAGCATGTATCAAAATTTGTTGAACCCTTGATCAATGACCAAACGACCTCTGATCGGAAAGAAATTTTAGTATGTTGTTCCTGAGTCTTGCCTCATGACGTCTAACGGTTAGAATCGATTACTTAAGAACCTCTGATAGGGATAAAATTTTAGTATGTTACTCCTGAGTCTTGCCTCTTAACATCCAAAAGTTAGAATCTGATTTAAAGGTCTCTAACTTAGTATTTTCGTTCTAGCCCTCTTTGTGTACGAGTTTGTATTATGTCATATATTGGAGATGATTATTATATTTTTTTGTGCCATAGAGAAAAGTTCACAGAAGATAGAAAAATTATTATATTTGCTCTAGTCTCGATCTATGACCAAACGACCTTTGATCGTGACGAAATTTTAGTATATTATTCCTGAGTCTTGCAACTTGACATCCAATGGTTAGAATCTGACTTGTTGCTCTATAACTTAGTATTTTCTATCTAGCTAACCTTTTATACGAGTTTGTATTATGTCATATTTGGGTGATGATTATTAGATTTTTTTGTGCCAAAGAGAAAAGTGCCCTAGCGAGAGAGAAAGTATGCATTAAAATTTCCTCAAGCCTCTATCGATTACCAAATGACCTCTGAACGGGATGAAATTTTTGTATGTTGTTCCTGAGTCTTGGCTTTTGACATTCAACGGTTAGAATCTGATTTGGTACTCTCTAACATAGTATTTTCAGTTTAGCCCTCCTCGTATATGAGTTTGTATACAAGTGCCCAGACGAGAGAGAAAGCGTGTATCAAAATTTTTTGAACTCTCGATCGATGACCAAATGACTTCTAATCGGGATAAAATTTTAGTATGTTGTTCCTGAGTCTTACCTATTGACATCCAACGGTTAGATTCTGGTTTGAAGCTCTCTAACTTAGAATTTTATTTCTTGCTATCTTTGTATACGCGTCTGTATTATGTCATATATTGGTGGTGATTATTATTATTTTTTATGCCAAAAAGAAAAGTGCTAAGAAGACAGAGAAAGTTCATATCAAAGTATGCTCTAGTCTCGATCGAAGACCAAATGACTTCTAATCGTGATGAACTTTTAGTATGTTGTTCCTGAGTCTTACCTCTTGACATCCAACGGTTAGAGTCTGATTTGGAGCTCCCTAACTTAGTAATTTCTATCTAGCCCTCCTTGTGTACAAGTGTGTATCATGTCATATTTGGGTAATGATTATTAGATTTTGTTGTGCAAAAAAGAAAAGTGCCCATAAGAGGGGTAAAGTACTTATCAAAATTTACTCCAGCCTCAGTCGATGGCGAAATGACCTCTAATGGGGATGAAAGTTTAGTATGTTATTCTTGAGTCTTGCTGCTAGACATCCAACAGTTAGAATCTGATTTGAAACTCTCTAACTTAGAATTTTGTTTCTAACCCTCTTTGCATACGAGTTTGCATTATATCATGTATTGCTGATGATTTTTAGATTTTTTGTGCCAAAGAGAAAAGTGCCCAAAATATACAAAAAGTTCAAGTCAAAATATGTTGTAGTCTCGATCGATGACCAAACGACCTCTGATCGAGATTAAATTTTAGTATGTTGTTCCTTAATGTTACTTCTTGACATCCAAAAGTTAGAATCTGATTTGGAGCTCTCAACCGTAGGAATTTCTGTCTAATCCTCCTTGTATACGAGTTTGTATTATGTCATATTTGGGTCATGATTATTAGATTTTTTTACGCCAAAGAGAAAAGTGTCCTGACGAGAGAGAAAGCACACATTAAAATTTCCTCAAGCCTCAATCGATTACCAAACGACCTCTGAACTGGATGAAATTTTTGTATGTTATTCCCGAGTCTTGCCTTTTGACATGCAAAGGTTAGAATCTGGTTTGAAGCTTTCTAACTTAGAATTTTATTTCTAGTTATCTTTGTATACGCGTTTGTATTATGTCATATATTGGTGGTGATTATTATTATTATTTATGCCAAAAAGAAAAGTTCTTTGAAGAGAGAAAGTTCATATCAAAATTTGCTCTGGTCTCGATCGATGACCAAACGAACTCTGATCTAGATGAAATTTTAGTATGTTGTTCCTGAGCCTTGCATCTTGACATCTGACGGTTAGAATCGGATTTGGAGCTCCCTAAGTTAGTATTTTCTGTCTAGCCCTCCTGATATAAGAGTTTGTATTATGTCATATTTGGGTGATGATTATTAGATTTTTTGTGCCAAAGAGAAAAGTACCTAGACGAGAGAAGAAGCGCGTATCAAAATTTGCTGAACCCTTGATCGATGACCAAACGACCTCTGATCAGGATAAAATTTTAGTATGTTGTTCCTGAGCCTTGCCTCTTGATATCCAACGGTTAGAATCGATTACCTAAGGACCTCTGATCGGGATAAAATTTTAATATGTTGCTCCTGAGTCTTGCTTCTTGACATCCAAAAGTTAGAATCTGATTTAAAGCTCTCTAACTTAGTATTTTCGTTCTAGCCCTCTTTGTATACGAGTTTGTATTATGTCATATATTGGAGATGATTTTTTTTGTGCTATAGACAAAAGTGCGCAAACGAAAGAAAAAGTACATATCAAAATTTGCTCTAGTCTCGATCGATGACCAAACGACCTTTGATCGTGATAAAGTTTTAGTATATTATTCCTAAGGCTTGTAACTTGACATCCAATGGTTAGAATTTGACTTGTTGCTCTCTAACTTAGTATTTTCTATCTAGCTATCCTTTTATACGAGTTTGTATTATGTCATATTTAGGTGATGATTATTAGATTTTTTTTGTGCCAAAGAGAAAAGTGCCCTGACGAGAGAGAAAGCATGCATTAAAATTTCCTCAAGCCTCTATCGATTACCAAACCACCTCTGAACTAGATGAAATTTTTGTATGTTGTTCCTGAGTCTTGCCCTTTGACATGCAACAGTTAGAATCTAGTTTGAAGCTCTCTAACTTAGAATTTTATTTCTAGCTATCTTTGTATACGCGTTTGTATTATGTCATATATTGGTGGTGATTATTATATTTTTATGCCAAGGAGAAAAGTGCTCAGAAGAGAGAGAAAGTCCATATCAAAGTTTGCACTAGTCTTGATTGACAACCAAACGACCTCCGATCGGGATGAAATTTTAGTATGTTGTTCCTGAGTCTTGCCTCTTGATATCTAACGGTTACAATCTGATTTGGAGGTCTATAACTTAGTATTTTTTGTCTAGCCCTCCTTATTTAGGAGTTTGTATTATGTCATATTTGGGTGATGATTATTAGATTTTTTTGTACTAAAGAGAAAAGTGCCTAGACGAGAGAGGAAGCGCGTATCAAAATTTGTTGAACCCTTGATTGATGACCAAATGACCTCTGATCGGGATGAAATTTTAGTATATTGTTTCTGAGTCTTGCCTTTTGACATCCAACGGTTAGAAACTGATTTGGAGCTCTCTAACTTAGTATTTTCTGTCTAGCCCTCCTAGTTTACGAGTTTGTGTTATGTCATATTTGGTTGATGATTATTAGATTTTTTTGTTCCAAAGAGAAAAGTGCCCAGACGAGAGAGAAAGCGCGTATCAAAATTTGTTGAACCCTCGATCGATGACCAAATGACCTCTAATCGGGATGAAATTTTAGTATGTTGTTTCTGAGTCTTGCCTATTGACATCCAACGGTTAGAATCTAATTTGGAGCTATTTAACTTAGTATTTTCAGTCTAGCCCTCCTTGTGTACGAGTTTGTATTATGTCATATATTGGTGATGATTATTAGATTTTTTTACGCCAAAGAGAAAAGTGCCCCGAAGAGAGGAAAAGTTCATATCAAAATTTGCTCTAGTCTCGATCGATGACCAAATGACCTCTGATTGGGATGAAATTTTATTATGTTGTTCCTGAGTCTTGACTCTTGACATCCAACGATTAGAATCTAATTTGGAACTCTCTAACTTAGTATTTTCTATCAAGCCCTCCTTGTATATGAGTTATATGTCATATTTGGTTGAGGATTATTACATTTTTTTGTTCCAAAGAGAAAAGTGCCCAGAAGAGAGAGAAAGCTCATTTCAAAATTTGTTGAACCCTCAATCGATGGCCAAATGACTTCTAGTCGGGATGAAATTTTAGTATATTGTTCCTGAGTGTTGCCTATTGACATCCAACGGTTAGAATCTGGTTTGAAGCTCTCTAACTTAGAAATTTATTTCTAGCTATCTTTGTATACGCATTTGTATTATGTCATATATTGGTGGTGATTATCATTTCTTTTTGGGCCAAAAAGAAAAGTGCTCAGAAGAGAGAGAAAGGTCATATCAAAGTATGCTCTAGTCTTGATCAATGACCAAACGACCACTGATCAGGATGAACTTTTAGTATGTTGTTCCCGAGTCTTGCCTCTTGATATCCAACGGTTAGAGTTTGATTTGGAGCTCACTAACTTAGTAATTTCTATCTAGCCCTCCTTGTATACGAGTGTCTATTTTGTCATATTTGGGTAATGATTATTAGATTTTGTTATGCAAAAGAGAAAAGTGCCCAAAAGAAGGGAAAGTACATATCAAAATTTACTCCATCCTCAATCGATGGCCAAATGACCTCTGATTAGGATGAAAGTTTAGTATGTTATTCTTGAGTCTTGCTGCTAGACATCCAACGGTTAGAATATGATTTGAAGCTCTCACTCTTAATATTTTGTTTCTAACCCTCTTTGCATACGGGTTTGCATTATGTCATGTATTGCTGATGATTATTAGATTTTTTTGTACCAAAGAGAAAAGTGCCTAAAAGATAGAAAAAGTTCAGGTCAAAATATGTTGTAGTCTCGATCGATGACCAAACGAACTCTGATCGGGATGAAATTTTAGTATATTGTTCCTTAGTTCTGCCTCTTGATATCCAATGGTTAGAATTTGATTTTGGTGCCCTCTACCATATGAATTTTTGTGTAGTCTTCCTTGTATATGAGTTTGTATTATGTCATATTTGGGTGATGATTATTAGATTTTTTTGTGCCAAAGAGAAAAGTGCCCTGACGAGAGAGAAAGGACGCATTAAAATTTCCTTAAGCCTCTATCGATTACCAAACGACCTATGAATGGAATGAAATTTTTGTATGTTGTTCTTGAGTCTTGCCTTTTGACATCCAATGGTTAAAATCTGATTTGGAGCTCTCTAACTTAGTATTTTCAGTTTAACCCTCCTTGTATACTAGTTTGTATTATGTCATATATTGGTGATGATTATTAGATTTCTTTTATGCCAAAGAGAAAAGTGTCAAGAAGAGAGGAAAAGTTAATATCAAAATTTTCTCTAGTCTCGATCGATGACCAAACGACCTTTGATCTGGATGAAATTTTAGTATGTTGTTCTTGAGACTTGCATCTTGATATCCAAACAACCTTTACTCTCGATCGACCACTAAACGACCTCTGATCGGGATGAAATTTTAGTATGTTGTTGCTGAGTCTTGCATCTTGACATCCAAATGACCTCTAATCTCGATCGACGACCAAACGACCTCTGATTGGGATGAAATTTTAGTATGTTGTTCCAGAGTCTTGCCTCTTGACATTCAACTGTTAGAATCCCATTTGAAGCTATCTATCTTAGAATTTTATTTCTAACTATATTTGTATATCCGTTTGTATTATGTCATTTATTGGTGGTGATTATTATATTTTTATGGCAAAGAGAAAAGTGCTCAGAAGAGAGAGAAAGTCCCTATCAAAGTTTGCTCTAGTCTCGATCTATGACGTAACGACCTCTGATCCGGATTAATTTTTAGTATGTTGTTCCTGAGTCTTACCTTTGATATCCAACGGTTAGAGTCTGATTTGGAGCTCCCTAGCTTAGTAATTTCTGTCTGGCCCTCCTTATGTACGACTTTATATTATGTCATATTTAAGTGATGATTATTAGATTTTATTATACAAAGAAGAAAAGTGTCCAGAAGAGGGGAAAGTACATATCAAAATTTACTCCAGCCTCAATTAATGGCCAAACGACCTCTAATCGGGATTAAGGTTTAGTATGGTAGACATCCAACAGTTAGAATATGATTTGAAGTTCTCTAACTTAGCATTTTGTTTCTAGCCCTCTTTGTATACGAGTTTGTATTATGACATATATTGATGATGATTATTAGATTTCTTTGTGCCATAAAGAAAAGAGCCCAAAAGATGGAAAAATCTCATATCAAAATATGCTCTAGTATCGATCGATGACCAAACGACTTCTGATCGAGATGAAATTTTAGTATGTTACTCCCGAGTCTTGCTTCTTGACATCCAACGGTTAGAATCTGATTTGGAGCTCTCTAACTTGGTTTTTTTTAGTCCTCCTTGTATACGAGTTTGTATTATGTCATATTTGGGTGATGATTATTAGATTTTTTGGTGCCAAAGAGAAATGTGCCCTGAAGAGAGAGAAAGCACGCATTAAAATTTGCTCAAGCCTTTATTAATAACCAAACGACCTCTGAATGGGATGAAGCTTTTGTATGTTGTTCCTGAGTCATGCCTTTTGACATCCAAGGGTTAGAATCTGATGTGGAGCTCTGTAACTTAGTATTTTCATTCTAGCCCTCCTTATATACAAGTTTGCATTATTTAATATTTTGGTGATGATTATTAGATTTTTTTATGCCACAGAGAAAAGTGCCCAGAAGAGAGAGAAAGTTTAAAAGTTCATATCAAAATTTTATTTAGTCTTGATCGATAACCAAACGACCTCTGATCGGGATGAAATTTTAGTATGTTATTCCTAAGTATTGCCTCTTGACATCCAACCGTTAGAATCTGATTTGAAGCTCTCTAACTTAAAATTTTATTTCTAGCTATTTTTGTATACGCGTTTGTATTATGTCATATATTAGTTGTGATTATTATATTTTTTATGCCAAAGGGAAAAGTGCTCAGAAGAGACAGAAAGTCCATATCGAAGTTTGCTCTAGTCTCGATCGATGACCAAGCGACCTCTGATCGGGATGAAATTTTAGTATGTTGTTCCTGAGTCTTGCCTCTTGACATCCAACATTTAGAGTCTGATTTGGAGCTCTCTAACTTAGTTATTTCTATCTAGCCCTCCTTATATACGAGTGTGTATTATGTCATATTTGAGTGATGATTGTTAGATTTTGTTGTGCAAAAAAGAAAAGTGCCCAGAAGAGGGGGAAAGTACAAATCAAAATTTAATCCAGCCTCATTGGATGGCCAAACGACCTCTGATCGAGATGAAATTTTAGTATGTTACTCCTGAGTCTTGCTGCAAGACATCCAATGATTAGAATCTGATTTGAAGCTCTCTAACTTAGTATTTTGTTTCTAGCCCTCTTTGTATACGAGTTTGTATTATGTCATATATTGCTGATGATTATTATATTTTTTTTTCAAAGAGAAAAGTGCCCAAAAGATAGAAAAAGTTCATATCAAAATATGCTCTAGTCTTGATCGATGACCAAACGACTTCTGACTGGGATGAGATTTTAGTATGTTGTTCCCGAGTCTTGCCTCTTGACATCCAGTAGTTAGAATCGAATTTGGAGCTCTCTAACTTAGTATTTTCTGTCTAGCCATCCTTGTATATGAGTTTTATTATGTCATATATTGTGATGATTAACAAAAAATTTTTTGTGCTAAAGAGAAAAGTGCCCAGAAGAGAGAAAAAGTTCATATCAAAATTTGCTCTAGTCTCGATCGATGAACAAATGACCTCTGATCGAGATGAAATTTTATTATATTGTTCCTGAATCTTGACTCTTGATATGTAACAGTTAGAATTTGATTTGGAGCTCTCTAACTTAGTATTTTCTATCTAGCCCTCCTTTTACACGAGTTTGTATTATGTCATATTTGGGCAATGATTATTGGATTTTTTTGTTCCAAAGAGAAAAGTGTCAAGACGAGAGAGAAAGTGCATATCAAAATTTGCTCAAGCCTCGATCGATTACTGAACAACCTCTGATCGGGATGAAATTCTAATATATTGTTCCTGAGTCTTGCCTATTGATATCTAACGGTTATAATCTGATTTGAAGCTCTCTAACTTAGAATTTTATTTTCAGCAATCTTTGTATACGCATTTGTATTATGTCATATATTGGTGGTGATTATTATATTTTTTATCTCAAAGAGAAAAGTTCTCAGAAGAGAGAAAAGTGCTCAGAAGAGAGAGAAAGACCATATCAAAATTTGCTCTATGCCTCGATCGATGACTAAACAACCTCTGATCTTGATGAAATTTTAGTATGTTGCTCCTGAGTCTTGCCTCTTAACCTCCAACGGTTAAAGTCTGATTTGCAGCTCTATAACTTAGTAATTTCTGTCAAGCCGTCTTTGTGTACGAGTGTGTATTATGTCATATTTGAGTGATGATTATTAGATTTTGTTGTGCAAAAAAGAAAAGTGCCAGAAGAGGGGGAATGTACATATCAAAATTTACTCCAGTCTCAATCGTTGGCCAAACGACCTCTGACTACCCCTCTGTGTATACGAGTTTGTATTATGTCATACATTGGTGATGATTATTAGATTTTTTTTACGCCAAAAAGAAAGGTGCCCAGAAGAGAGGAAAAGTTCATATTAAAATTTGCTCTAGTCTCGATCGATGACTAAACGACCTCTAATTGAGATGAAATTTTAGTATACTGTTCCTAAGTCTTGCCTCCTAACATCCACCGGTTACAATCTAATTTGGAGCTCTTTAACTTAGTATTTTCTATCCAGCCCTCCCTGTATACGAGTTTGTATTATGTCATATTTGGGTGATGATTATTAGATTTTTTTGTGCCAAAGAGAAAAGTGCCTAGACGAGAGAGAAAGCGCGTATCAAAATTTGTTGAACCCTCGATCGATGACCAAACGACCTCTGATCAGGGTGAGATTTTAGTATGTTGTTCCTGAGTCCTGCCTCTTGACATCCAACGATTAGAATCTAATTTGGAGCTCTCTAAGTTTGTATTTTCTATTTACTCGTCCTTGTATATGAGTTTATATTATGTCATATATTGGATATGAATATTAGATTTTTTTGTGCCAAAGAGACAAGTGCCCAGAAGAGAGAAAAAGTTCATATCAAAATTTGCTCCAGTCTCAAACGATGACCAAACGACCTCTGATCGGTATGAAATTTTATTATGTTGTTCATGAGTCTTACCTCTTAACATCCAACACTTAGAATCTGATTTGGAGCTCTCTAACATAGTATTTTCTATCTAGCCCTCTTATATACGAGTTTGTGTTATGTCATATTTGGGTGATGATTGTTAGATTTTTTGTGTCAAAGAGAAAAGTACCAAGACGAGAGAGAAATCGCGTATAAAAAATTTGCTCACCTCGATCGATTACCAAACAACCTCTGATCGGGATGAAATTTTAGTATGTTGTTCCTGAGTCTTTCCTCTTAACATTCAACGGTTAGAATTTGATTTGAAACTATCTAACTTAGAATTTTATTTCTAGCTATCATTATATACGCCTTTGTATTACGTCATATATTGCTGATTATTATTATATTTTTTTGTGGCAAAAGAGGGAGAAAGTCCACTTCTAAATTTGCTCTAGTCTCGATCGATGACCAAACCACCTCTGATTGGGATAAAATTTTAGTATGTTGTTCCTGAGTCCTGCGTCTTGACATCCAACGGTTAGAATCTAACTTGGAGCTCTCTAAATTTGTTTTTTCTGTCTAGCCCTCCTTCTATACGAGTTTGTTTTATGTCATATTTGGGTGATGCTTATTAAATTTTTTTTGGCCAAAGAGAAAAGTGCCCAGACGAGAGAGAAAGAGCGTATCAATATTTGCTGAACCCTCATTCGATAACCAAACGAACTCTGATCGAGATGAAATTTTAGTTTGTTGTTCCTGAGTCTTGCCTATTGAGATCCAATGGTTAGAATCTGATTTTAAGCTCTCTAACTTAGAATTTTATTTCTAGATATCTTTGTATACGCGTTTGTATTGTGTCATATATTGGTGGTGATTACTATATTTTTTTATGCCAAAGAGAAAAGTGCTCAGATGAGAGAGAAAGTTCATATCGAAGTTTACTCTAGTTATGATCGATGACTAAACGACCTCTGATCGTGATGAAATTTTATTATGTTATTCCTGAGCCTTACCTCTTGACATCCAACGGTTAGTGTCTGATTTGGAGCTCCCTAACAAAGTAATTTTGATCTAGCCCTTTTTGCGTACGAGTGTGTGTTATGTCATATTTGAGTGATGATTATTAGATTTTGTTGTGCAAAAAAGAAAAGTGCCTAGAAGAGGGAGAAAGTACATATCAAAATTAACTCCAGCCTCAATCGATGGCCAAACGACCTTTGATCGGGATAAAAGTTTAGTATGTTATTCTTGAGTCTTGCTGCTAGATATCTAAGAGTTAGAATCTGATTTGAAGCTCTCTAACTTAGTATTTTGTTTCTAACCCTCTTTGCATACGAGTTTGCATTATGTCATATATTGCTGATGATTATTAGATTTTTTTGTGCCAAAGAGAAAAATGGCCAGAAGAGAGAAAAAGTTCATATCAAAATATGCTCTAGTCTTGATCGACGACCAATCGATCTCTGATCGTGATGAAATTTTAGTATTTTGTTCCTGAGTCTTGTCTCTTGACATCCAACGGTTAGAATCTGATTTGAAGCTCTCTAACTTAGAATTTGATTTCTAGTTATCTTCGTATACGCGTTTGTATTGTGTCATATATTGGTGGTGATTATTATATTTTTATGCCAAATAGAAAATTGCTTAGGAGAGAGAGAAAGTGCCTATTGAAGTATGCTCTAGTCACAATCGATGACTAAACTACCTCTGATCGAGATGAAATTTTAGTATGTTGTTCCTGAGTCTTACCTCTTGACATCCAACGGTTAGAGTCTGATTTAGAGCTCCCTAACTTAGTAATTTCTGTCTAGCGCTCCTTCTGTATGAGTGTGTATTATATCATATTTGAGTAATGATTATTAGATTTTGTTGTCCAAAAAAGAAAGGTGCCAGAATAGGGGCAAAGTACATATCAAAATTTTTTCTAGCCTCAATCAATGGCCAAACGACCTCTGATCAGGATGAAAGTTTAGTATGTTATTCCTGAGTCTTGCTGCTCGACATCCAACATTAGAATCTGATTTGAAGCTCTTCAACTTAGTATTTTATTTCTAGCCCTCTTTGGATACGAGTTTGTTTTATGTCATATACTGCTGATGATTATTAGATTTTTTTATGCCAAAGAGAAAAGTCCCCAAAAGTATGATTATTAGAAAAAGTTCATGTCAAAAAGTTTATCTCGGTCGTGACTCAGGAAAGAAGTCAGATGCAAGCATCTAAGAGATCAGATATGGTGGGATACAAGACTGCAGCAGAAGCTGGCAATTCTGATGCATCTAGGAGGATGAATCCTCTAGGGAGGCCTAGAGTGTAGGTACCAGCTAGGGTGTTTGCAATGACCCAAGATGATGTAGATGCCGCTCCAGATGTTGTGACTGGTATGGTTCACTTATTTGCTAATGATGTGATTGTTTTGATTGATCCGGGATCTACCCACTCGTTTGTTTCGTCGGGTAGACCCATGTGTGATAGGAGTCTGAGCCCGTTGGATACTCCGCTGCTGGTGAGTACTCCAATCGGTCAGTGTGTTGTGATTAGTCAGATCTATAGAGACTGTGAGATCAGTATTAGTGGG
>JANZLC010077353.1:0-12458 GCA_026413385.1 Erythroxylum gracilipes | reverse complement strand
TATACTTGATTTCAGAACAGCTCCATTAATAATATCACTTCTAGTCATACTGAGGTTGGCATAAAATTCCCTAACAATATCCTCATAAATCTCATCCTTGAAACCCAAGAAATCTCTTAATCCAAGATCCAATTTCATCAAATATCTCCGCAAATTCACTACTATCTAACTCAGTACAGTCAAAATGCATTGAAGGAATGAGAACCTCATTTTTAAGTACCTTATAATACAGAGATTGAGCCTCCTTGGATACGAAACGTGGCTCAACATCTTCATTCTCACGTTCAGCACGACCACGTGAAGAAGACCCGCGAACTCTTGGTCCTTGAGGTGCGAAATCGACATCCTTGCCTTTCCTAGAACTCTATTGTATCCATCAAAAAATGTTGAAACCAAATGGGGATAACATAATGATTTCATATATAAAAAGAACTTAAGTTGTTAGTAATATAAAAAGTGGTGAAGTACAAAATCCATCTAGATTCAATTCCTGTATTCATGAGATAAGGAATTGAATCAATTATAAGGCACTATATGTTTTAATAACTTCAAAACAAACACATTATCTGCTCTAATTTTGAGTTAGTTCCTATAGGTCTCATTGACTATCCAGAGTAAGTTTCCACTTAAGCATTTCAACTTTCTTATAGTATGAATAATTACATGTAGGATTACATCTTAAAGTTCATCTATAGTATTAATCACGAAATCTAATCTCCCCCTTATAATCTAAGTTGATACTTTGTCCCATATGCCAATGTTTCTATCTATAAGGTGTTAAAGAACACACTATTTTTATTGATTTTCTCAATAATAGTAAATAAATACTTAATATAGAAGCGCATAAGATAAAGTCTTGAAGTGAAAATAAGTTTAAAACATCACTGCAATATAAGTTTGTCCATAACTTTAAGGCTATGTTTGGTTGGGGTTTTTTAATGGAATGGAATGGAATGTAATATTATTCCATCATTCATGAGGAGGATTTTTAATGAAATGGAATGGGATGTGATGAAAGAGGAGGGTTTCATATTACATCTCATTCAATTGTTTTGCTGTATCAACTGCGCCTACCTACCTCTCCAAACATGCATTCTAGTGTCTAATAACTCTAACTTGAATAGATCGAGTGCTATTGGTGTTCTGAATCTATTACTCCTCTCATCCTTCTCTTATCACAGATTTTCCTGAAATTTACAGATCATAGTGGATCTATTTTAAATGCTTAGAACTCACTTCTTATTCTTAATGTCTTGTGTATGGTGAAGAGATGGAACGAATTATGATCATATTCATTCCATTATTATTGCTGGATTTGAAATGGATGATTTAGATTCTTGTTCAACAACTCCATTAAAACGTTATTTGAATGTAGTGCTTCAGAGTAATGAAGATAATTATTACACATTTAATATCACAAAAAGATTTAATCTTACCATTCATTTTAATTTTGTCATTTTTTATTATGTACAATCTTCTTGTCATTAAAAATTCAATGTAGTCAATTTTTTAGTTTCATTTTTATAACATAATATTTTATGGATTTAATATATATTTTAAAACATATAGAATAATAAAAAATAAATGAACATTTTAATGAAGTATTCAAAACAACTTCCTTCCTTCGTTTAAACATTTAAAAGAATAGAACTTGGGATTAGGAATAGGATATGCCTATTTCCATTCAATGGCACATCGTGCAGTTCCAATCTTTTATTGTTAGTACTGTCTTTTTATGGATTCTATAGACAACATTAATTTTTAGCTTTTCATTCTTATAAAATGTGCTTATCTTATCTCCTTGAATATTATTCGTATCTCACTCATTTTATATGATGTGTGTTGTCTGTATTTGGGATGTTTTTTAATCCATCTCAGTCTCTTCTTTCTTTTTGCTTTGGTGTAACTTTCTTTAAAATTATAGTGAGGGAATGATTCAGATTTCCCTAAGTTTAAAGCTTCCCTTTAACCTTACTTGTTGTTGTTTTTATAACATAATATATAAATGGACATATCTATGTCATATTTGTTTTATTTTGATTTTCACAATCTAAAAACTACTTCTAAATTTTTTTTAGACAAGAGCGGTGAAGGTAATCGAGTGAATAATCAAATTGATTCGTATACATCAATTAGCGCTTGTTCATGTTGCTTGTCTTGTGGTCTATTATTGGGTGTTACGACATAGAAGTGCAAAAGACAAACTTCAAATGCTTACCCTATCGGAGAGATCATAATCAAGGGAGAGTATCATACGAAGAATTTAATTTCATTCCAATGGGAGAAATATAATTAGAATACAACCTAAATCATTTGTTGAATTATGTAATTTATTAGTTGGAAAAGGTGTACTTTGACCCACTATGAATGCAATTGTTGAAGAACAAGTAGCAAAGTTTCAATACATATTAGGGCATAAAGTTATCAATCGAGAAATTGCGTTCTTTTGGAGTCAATATAGGGAAATTGTTAGTCATCATTTTCATAGCATTTTGAAAGCAATTATACAGCTAGAAGACATTTTCTATGACAACCTAATGAATTAAAAACCCCATCGGAAATATTGAACAATAGTAGATTCTACCCATTTTTAAAGGTGATTTTCTTTTCTTAACTTAGTATAATTATATTAAACACATATAAGGTTTCATAATAATATAGTTTAATGTCAGGATTGTGTTGTGCAATTGATGGTACATATATCTACATGAAAGTAACTACTCAAGATGCTCCTAGGTTTCGTGGGAGAAAGGATTATCCAACACAAAATATGTTATGTGCTTGTTCTTTTAATATGAAGTTCACATATGTATTTATTGTGTGGGAAGGAACAACATCCGATTCACAGATTATTAAAAGTGCACTAACCAGGCAATACTCACTTTAAATTTCCCAAGGTAAAAATAGGGCTTAAATATTATTAATTAATAAATGTTATGAACTACATTTTGTCATAGTTTTATTCATCATAGGAAAATACTATTTTTTATGCTGGATTCATGTTGAGAAATGGACTTATTACACCATATAGAGGGGAATGATATTACTTAAAGAATATCCAAAGAATCCTCCACAAAATGCTCATGAATTATTTAATCATCAACATTTATTGTTGCATATTGTTATCAAAAGGGCATTTGATTTGTTGAAAAAATAGTTTCCTATTATAGCATCCACCACAGAACCATCACTTGACATTCAGACTCAAAAAAAAATTATTATGACTTGTGTCATTCTGCATAATTTCTTAATTGGTGTAAATCTAGATAATCCATTCTTTAATGAAGAGTACAATGGAGGGGAAAATTATAACTAAGACGAGTATGATAATGATGATGAAGATGATGCATACAGTGGGGAAATCATAAGAGATAATATGGCTGCTCATATGTGGGCTAATTACACTTTAAGGTAGATATTGTCGCATCACAATAAATTTATGTCTTCCATGATTTTATATTGCCTTAAAAATATTTATTGGCTACTTTTACCTAACTATGATGTTGTTTATTAGTGTTGTTAATGTTTTCACATGCAATTGTCTCTTTGTAATGCTTTTTCATTATTTTCATTAATTTTTTTACTGTTCTTTCCTTTTATATTATTTGGAAATATTTGAAGCTTCAATATTTTGTATGCTTTAGACATAAAGTTTAGACTTTGTAGTTAAATTTGTAACATACAGAATGCCAACGCGAAGAGAGTCGTGCATTTGGAATCAATCTATGGATGTTTCCTTGGTTGTTGCATACTTACACCAGCATCGACAAGGCAACCGAGTTGGTGGGACTTTCACAACACATGCACTTGACACAATTGAAGCTAAACTAAAGGAAAAATTTCCTAATAAAGAAATTGATAACGAAAAAATAAAATATCAAAACAAGATTATTGAGAACAAGTGGAGTAAGTGTTTTGATTTATTTTCAAATGGAGGTAGTGGATTTGTATGGAGACCATTAACAAATATGTGGAGTGATGAGCCAAAAGTGTGGGAGAGCTTGATCTAGATGAACTTGTTTCTTATTTCGTTAGAAGTAACTATGATATATGCTATGATTTGGTTGATTCATGAACTTGTTTTTGTAACTGGCTAAACCAGAAATCGTTGAGTGGAGAAAAAAGCCTTTTCATAATTATGAGAAGTTGGTAGAGAGTTATAAACGTGATAGAGTAACTGGGAAGCATGCTAAAACATCACATGAGATAAGAAATTGGCACACCATTTCTGTCGATAGTATATTTTCGAACACTATGGATGACAATGATGATATGTTGATTCATAATGAGTTAAGTTTCAAAGACAATGTAATGATGAATGGTGATCGTATTGAATCTCCAATAGGAATGCCAACTCAGTCTCAAAATGTAAACACAGGAACATCTGGGAAAAGGAAAATTGGGCATCCTCTGATGATGGTGAAGATTTCATCAAAGATGGACTTAAAATAATTGCTGAAGCAATTATAAAATCTACTTCACTGTTGGTTAAACCACTTTTGATTTCTAGTAGAGATTTGACTGGAAGCTTCAAAATTGTATGAAAATTATATTTTCCTTGTTCGTAGGCCTGATGAGAGGAGGGCGTTACTTCGTGCACCAGTCAATATATGTAAGAATATGTTGGAGTTTATGATGTCTTCTAAGGAATAGCAGATGATACTGCCATTGTTACTATATCTTAGGAATATGTTGATGACTTGGTGTCTTTTGGATAATGAAATTTAGTATGTAAAATCCCTTATCCCTCTGTTGTATTTTGGTCAGATATTTTGTGGATGGAATTGAGCATGAAGCCATTCAATTTGGACGTAGTTGAGGGAACTAAATGAAGACTCACTTTTTGTTTATTCTGACCTTGATCATTTATAATATTTTTAATGCACATGATCAATATTTTGATACTGTGTTGCATGTTTTGTTGTTGCCTTTGCATCTTTGACCATAAATCTATGTACCTAAGATTTAAGATGTCAAAGTCTCTTGCAAAAGGATTGGCACACCTATTACAAGGAGTGTGACTCATTGTCACACTGGTGACTTACATGGTCATGGGTGTGACAATCCAAGCCAAAAATGAGAACCATAAAAGTAGTGCAGGCATTGAGTAAATTGTACATATTATCAGTGAGTTCTTACTGGATGTTAATAAGATAGCATAAGCCCAGAAGCTTCAATCAAGGAAATTGTTTATGGCTAGGATAAGTATTCAACCACAGTTATAATAAAATATTGATAGTATTATGTAACTTGTACAAAACATTAATAAAGATGCAACACTACGTAGGTTTTGCAACCGTAAAACCTTGTGTTACTTCTTGCTCTCCTTTCCTACTATTTATTTTCAGTTTCATAATAGAGATTACATAAAAGAAAACACTTCTTTTAAAAAATTCAGATGCACTAGGATAGCAATATGTCGCAAGTAGGATAATTCGAAGGGCTATTATTATCTTAAAATATATCACAATTGGAATAATTCAAAGATGGACATATGATTTCCTTGAAGATTTCTCTCCTTTTGCAAATGACTGGGCATGTAAATTTGTGAGCTTCCATGATGAAAACCCAGCATTTCCCAAGAAGCAGAGACAGTCAAGAGCAACTTTCAAATAATTACCTCTCTCATTATCACATACACACACACAAATTAAGATGTATTACTATCATCAATAAAGCATATCTTAAAGTGGTAGGGGCACCTTTAACAACTCCCTCTATAAAAATTAAAGACTATGATAGGGAAAGAAAAAAGGCATACAGAACTATGGGGCAAAGAAAAATGTACCTTGTTCAAATAGTTTAATTGTGCAATGATGCAAATTGCTACAACTGTAAGAAAAAATAGGTCGACGGATAAGTTACCTAATTTATCCCTTCCAGGGTAACCTTTATTACAATTCCAAGGGCCTTCATGCTTACAACCTGAATAAGATAAGAAAATATATCTTATGATTCGAATGACAAATAACAAATTATAATGACTTTAGTTGATATGAAATATTGTAATCTTAATAAAGAATGCCAATAGATATAATTAAATTAAATGAGTGTTATTACTGCAATTGTTATGTTTAATAAGAGACGGAGGAAGTCATTTCTAATGTCTAAAAAGCCAGAATCCTAATTTTGTTTTCTCCATCGTGTTTTGTCTTCCAGGCCAACTCCAGCCCTAGCCGCGCAGCTCCATTCTCTAGTAACAACCAGCTTCGCAATAGACGACTCCTCGCCTAAGTCGCATGCATAACTGTGCCTTCCCAACACACAATTGTGATTTTCAGCACAGCCCATCGAGCTGCACCCACACTACCAACCAATAGATATGCCTTGAATGAGACTCCTAGTAGCTTCACCCTCTTCATTACATGATACACCAACTTTAAGTATCTCGTATCTTCAATTTCATACTCAAGAGAGCCAATAAAAGTATGCAATTCTTAGGAACTGTCAAATTATTCCTAATAGATTTATTAATTCTAAAGCTATTATTTAATTAGGAATAGCTAACTGAGTTAATTAATTGTTGCGTAACGTAGGATGAGATAGATTTTATGAATTTTGAAAAAAATCATATGCGGAATTAACTTTGGAATTTTTTAGTACTTTGCAAGTGATCCTTGATCATACTAGTATTATGAGTAGTATAACATTTAGGTTGATGAATATGTTCCATGTGATTACTTTAGATGTGCTCAATAATATTTTTGGATTTACATATAGTGACTTATATAGCTATCGTGATGATTTTAAGGCCAGAGAGTTGTTGACCGAAATAACCAATTCTAGGAAGGTGTTTTCATCAGGTCGGTCCAAATCGTCTACCTTAATGGACCCCACCCTTTGCTATCTTTATATATTTCTAACTTCTACTTTATTCGGTAGGGGAGATAGCCAAAGCATAATTTTTAAAGTTGAATTGTTTGTTTTATGGTGTATGGTGCATGGTAAGCACTTTAATACTAGTATATGGTTAAGTATGCATTTAAATGAAGTAGCTAAAGCCAGAGATGACTAAATAGTAGTTGAAGCATTAGTGACTCAAATTTTAGGACATCTCGACGTACTAACTGGGAGAACAAGGATGTAACAAGTTTCAAGCAACTCTAGTCTAGAGTTGCAATCCCTGATGTCTATGAAGGTTGTCAACCAGCAAAGTGATTGTTATATTCTCGTCACTAATGACACGGAAGAAGCTTCAAGTAGCAAGCGCACTCCTGTCACAAAAGTTGCAACTATACACGAAGACAATGTTTCACCACCTCAAGCCATGCCCCCGACTACTCCAACTACTTCTGTGGAATACCAATCACTACTGAACCAAATGGTAGCATTTAAATAGCGAATAGATGCAAGACACCACAACATTGCGGCTAGCCTAGTAGAGATCAAGATATTTATAACCAATCTGAATGCTTGCTTTGGACAACCTCCTCCCCCATCTTAGTATTGTATCTGAACAAATTTGAGGATAATTTCTATATATTATTTCTTATAAATGACAAAAATACTTATAGGAAAGATAAGTAATTGGTTTACAATTCAATCCCTTGATTATTGCCTAGAAAGAAGTAAATAAGATCCAATGAAAATAGGGCTAGAAATGGAAATGATATTTTAGGAAATACACTATTAAGTAAATAAGAAAGCAAATAAAGTAATCAAATTGAAAATATTCTTCCAACACTCCCCCTCAAGCTGGTGAATAGTTGTTGATCATTCCAAGCTTATTGCTTAACTCTTCAAATCTGACTCTAGTAAGTGCTTTTGTGAAAATATCTACAACTTGTTTGCTAGTGGGAATCTGAGCTAGAGTAATCAAACCAGAATCTACTTTCTCCTTTATGAAATGACGATCTTTGTCCACATGTTTAGTTTTATCATGATAGATAGGATTCTTTGCAATCCTAATAGTTGTTAGGTTGTCACACCATACCCTCATTTGAGGCTCTACTTTGATATGAAGTTCTTCCAAGAGTCTTTTAATCCATATTCCTTCACAAATTCCCAATGCTAGTGCCTATACTTAGCCTCTGCATTTCTTCTAGCAACCACTGGTTATTTTTTTACTTCTCCAAGTTACCAAGTTACCCCATACAAAGGTACAATAACTTGTTGTATACCTCCTATCAGTCACTGATCCAGCCCAATCAGCATCTATGAATACTTCAATACTCCTTGTCTCGCTTTTCTTAAAGAATAATCCCTTTCCAAGAGTCCTTTTCAAATACTTCAGGATTCTAAGAACTGCATCTATATGTTCCTGTTGAGGGTTGCTCATAAACTGACTAACCACACTTATAGGAAAACTAATGTCTGGTCGATTGTGAAACAAATAGATCAGTTTTCCAACTAATCTTTGATATCTCCCTGTATCTACTGGTTTGCCTTCTTCTTTAAGACTCAATTTATAAGTTGATTCTAAGGGTGTCTTAATAGGCTTTGACCCCATCATCCCAGTTTCCTGTCAAAGTTCAATTGTATACTTCCTTTGGGACACTAAAATGCCCTTACTAAATCTGGCCACCTCGATCCCCAAAAAGTATATCAAATAGCCCATATCCTTAACTTTGAATTCTTGGGCCAGAGCACCTTTTAGCTCCTTCATGCCTTCCCAATCATCACCTGTAATAACAATATCATCAACATAAACTATAAGAATAGACATTTTACCACTAGTTAGCCATCAAACAAACAAGGTGTGATCATTTTGACATTGGTAGTAGCCAAGTTTCTTCATTGCCTTTGTAAATCTATCAAATCAGGCCCAAGGTGATTGTTTCAGGTCGTAGAGTGATTTTTTGAGCTTACATACCTTATAAGGATGTGTAGCTTCTTCTAGTCCCGAAGGTATTTTCATGTATACCTCTTCTTCAAGGTCACCATTGAGGAAGGCATTTTTTTACATCTAATTGATATAATGTCCAGTTAAGATTTGCAGCTAGTCATAATAGAATTTTAACAATATTGAGTTTAGCTACAGGTGCAAAAGTCTCCAAGTAGTCAATCCCATGTGTCTGTGAAATCTCTAGCTACAAGTCTTGCTTTGTACCTATTAATACTTCAATTAGGATTATATTTGATGGTGAACACCTATTTACAACCAACCACTATTTTTTCCTATGGTTAATATGTTACTACCTAGGTCTAGTTCTTCTTGACTACATTCAGCTCATCCTATAGCTTCTCTCCACTAAGGATCCTTCACTGCTTCCTGAAAATTTTTAGGTAATTTGTCAGTAGATAACTAAGTCACAAAAGCCTTAAAATGTGGTGATAACCTGTTATAAGAAATAAAATTGCTAATTGGGTGCTTTGTATAAGATCTTACTCCCTTCCTTAGAGCTATTGGCCATCATAACTCCTTAGAATTTGCAGTAGGTTCTGATTGATGGCTTTGCTCAGAAAGTGTGATGGATTTTTCTGGTTCTGCTTCACATTGTGCCTGTTGTTTGCCTTTCCTCCTTAAGTAAAACTGTGGTTGTACCTCAAGATTTTTGTCTTCCTATTTGTCCACCCTAATTTCAATATCCTTCTCTTTATCACATTCATTACTTTCTGTGCAATTCTGGTCATATTTGTGACTAGGACTGACTATATTAGTAGCTTTAATGGGAATGGTGGTGTTAGGATATGGTATCTCAGGTTTGATGTTATCAAAATTGTGTGTTTCAGAGATGGATTCATAAGATTAGGTCTAGTTTGATCAGAAGTAGGTAAAACATAAGTGTTTTTAGGAGAATCAGAGTCTTTTATAGGTTTGGTTGAGTCATGACTAGATTCAGAAGGCAGAATTTTTTATTGTAGTGTGTCCGATGAGCCATCACTTCCCAAAAAGAACCATTCACGCTCACTTCTCTCCCTCTGAATGGGTATTTTTGAATAATAGACTTGTGTTTCAAAGAAGGTCGCATCCAAAGTAACAAAATAATGCTTTAGAGTAGGAGAGAAACGCTTGTAACCTTTTTTAGTAGAAGAATAACCTAAGAAAAATACACTTATAGGCCCTAGGCTCAAGTTTGCCATAATGGTGATTATGGACAAAGGAAACACAACCAAAAATCTTTTGAGGTAGAGTATTAACAAAGGGAACTGAGGGATAAATCTCAAGCAATTTTTGTAATGGTATATAAACCCCAAAACTTTTGATGGCGTTCTATTAAATAAGCAGAAGTGAGAATAACATCCCCCCAAAAAAATATTTGGAACATTTGATGTGAGCATAATAGATATAGCAACCTCAAGAAAATGTCTATTTTTTCTTTCTGAAACACCATTCTATTGCAGTGTATTGGTGCATGAGGTCTGATGTATAATACCATTGCTAGTAAAAAATTATCCAAACAATTGACTTAGATATTCTTTACCGTTATCACTTCACAAAATCTGGATTTTTTTTGTGAAATTGGTTTAGTATAAAGGAATAAAATTCCTTAAATACCTGAAAAACTTATGCTTTTTCTTTCAAAAGATATACCCAAGTCAATCTTATATGATCATCATTAAAGGTTACAAACCATCTAACATTGTTTTTGGTTATGACCCTTGATGGCCCCTAGACATCATTATGAATGATGGAAAAAGGCTTAGTGGGTTTATAGGCTCGGGGTGTATAAGAGTTTCTGGTGTGTTTAGAAAGTTGACAGAATTCACACTAAAGAAGCATTTCCTTTTTATTGAAAAAGTAGGATATAAATGCTTCATGTAAGATAAACTAGGATGGCCTAACCTATAGTGCCAAAGCACAATTTCTTCATTAGAAGATAAAATAGCATGAGCTTTATTCCTTCTTGAGTTGCAGATGTAATATAATTCATCAAACTCCCTAGCATTGCTAATCCTCTTCCTCGACTCCAAATCCTAGAAAACACAACCATCAGTATCAAAATTAGTTGTGCAATTATGTTCTTTAGTGATCCTTTTCACAGATAACAAATTACAATCCAAGCCAAGAACATAAAGAATACCACTTAAGATCAATTTATCAGCAATTATAACAATCCCAATCCCCTGAACTTTTAGAACTTGTCCATTTGCTACCTTGATAGTCTTATGAACAGGACAACGCTATACATCAAAAAACAATGACTTATCACAGGTCATATGATCATTAGCCCTGAATCAACAATCCAAAGACCATAATTTAGGGTTTGAACCCCTAAAGCAGTACCAGTATTACATGTTTGGAGGTTTTCCATGAATCTTCCAGCATGTGTCCTTGGTATGTCCAACTTTTTGACAATGGTCACAGCAAGGCTTACCTTGTTTTCTCTTAGATTCTGGCCCATTTATTCCTTTTACAGCCGTAATAGAAGATTTAGAGGGATTTTTATTGGTTGGAGTGCTTTGCATTAGTAGCTTTCTACTCTCTTCACATTTCACCAAATTAACTACCTCCATATTGGTTAGAAGTGGTCGAGTTTCCATGATTCTTCCACGAACCTCCTCGTAAATAGAGTTTAGTCCCAAAAAAATTCATACACCCATTCTCTTTCCATAATTTTCTTGTAGCACGCCATATCTTCACTGTAAGCCCATTGGTATGGGTTATAGAGATCCATCTGTTGCCAGAATTTTACTAACGTGGTGTAATAACTAGTGACTGATTTCTCACCTTGTTTAGTTTCTCTCAGAATTCCTTTGATATGAAACAGAGCACCAGTATTTTCTATAGTGGCATATGTCATTTTGACATTCTCCCATATCTCTTTTGCAGAGGTTGCAAGGACAAACTGCTCACCAACTTCAAGAGTCATGGAATTAACCAACCAGCTCAATACCTGGTTGTTTTCAGTTATCCACACCTCATATTTTGAGTCAGACACAGCTGGTGGCTCGACTGTAAGATATTTATCCTTCCCTCTTCCTCCTACGAACATAAGCATGCTATGGGACCACTGTAAATAGTTGTTCTCATTCAGCCAATGGTTAGTTACAACCAACAGCTACGTGTCAATATTATTCTGGGAAAAGAATGAGTTTCCTGTGTCGATAATGGTGTTCGACGTTTCTAGGATCTATCCTTGTGGAGTGTTGCCTGATGAGCCAGTGGCAAAATTTTCCCCTGACTTGACGTGCCATGCTCCTATCGTCCCGAATGAAACCATCCTCCTCTGTGTTCAAAGCTCTAATACCATGAACAAATTTGAGGATAATTTCTGTATATTATTTCTCATAAATGACAGAAATACTTATAGGGAAGATAAATAATTGTTTTACAATTTAATCCCTTGATTATTGCCTAGAAAGAAGTAAATAAGATCCCATGAAAATAAGGACTAGAAATGGAAATGATATTTTAGGAAATACACTATTGAGTAAATAAGGAAACAAATAAAGTAATAAAACTAAAAATATTCTTCCAATAGTATCTTTATCTTTATCTTTTTATTATTTTTACTACTTGTTAATTTAATTTCTTTTATTTTTAATACTTATCAATGTTTTTGTTATTTTGTGTC
>JANZLC010077290.1:0-12460 GCA_026413385.1 Erythroxylum gracilipes | reverse complement strand
TAATTTAATTCTAACCTTAGCATAATTCAACTCCAATGAATTGATCTAATAAGACCACAAAAATTCGAAACATGCCTTAAAATAAATAAAACAGGTTTAGGGTCCAACATACGAGAATGCAGAAATTTACAAGGAAAAGAATAAACGATTTCATGACAAGATGATTGCTAGGAAGAATTTTATGGTTGGATAAAAAGTTATTCTCTACCATTCACAACTTAAGCTTTTTCTAATTAAATTTCATTCCCGTTGGATTGGATCTTTTGTTGTTACTAATGTGTTTCCACATGGTGCAGTTAAAATTGAAAGCGTACAGACTAACAAGAAATTCAAAGCCAATGGTCATCGACTAAAAACCTTATATGAAGGATTCCAAGTGGAGGATATGGAAGTGATAGGGTTAGAAAACCCTCATTATGAATAATGAGCAACGTGAAATTGAGCCAACGATGGTAAATAAAGGCACTGCTTGAGAGGCAACCTAAGGGAAGTTGATTTCTTTCTCTTTACATTTTCGTAATTGCTATTCTCCTTAAATAGTAATTTCTTAAATTTAATGTTACTTTGGGAACTGTAACATCCTGTTACCTATGTTAAGGCTAGAATAGTGTATTATGAGAAATTACTGAGAAACTAGAAAATGCATATCATACTTAAGCTAAATATGACATCCTCTTTTTTCACATTAAAATATTTTTACATGCATTCATTGATATTTTCTGAGTATAAATGAGTTATTAATACAATTAAAATGTGATTTGGCAATTTTGGTATATTTAAGGTATTTCAAAATTTTGGTGAATTTTTGAATATTTGGAGTATTTTTGAACTAGGAAAAAATGTTGAAATTGGACCAATTTTAGGCTAACACATGGACTGATTAAATATTGACAAATGGCTTACATAAAATATAGCCACGTAGTTCAGTGTTATGCAAACCATTTCTATAGCTCAATCTCTCTCTCATTCCTCTATTGTTTGTTTCTCCACCATAAACACCAGTTGTTTGTTCTGTACATTTGATTCACTCTCACTATTGGAGACTTTGTTGAAACAAGTAAGTGATTTTTTTAATGATGTTATACTCTGTAAATGAATACATGCATGAATGCTTTGAGAAGTGTAGTTTCGGTGATGAATGAATCAAATGAAAGAATTGTGATATAGAAATATAAAAAAGGATCTATTTTAGTTTGAAATAAGTTATGGAAGAGTACTGGAAAATTGATGAATATATATATATATATATATACTCTGCTCTGGTTTAGAGAAAACCGAAAATGGCTTGTTATTACTATTTATGCGTGAAATTGTGGAATGTTTTTAGAGATCGATTTAGATGAGTTTAATGAATTTAAATGAAGTTGTTGGTGACGCCGTGGAATAGAGTTGATAAAATGATAACTTTTTGATGAAATGAATGTATGGAAAAATGAAAACAAAATGCATCAGATGAAAGTAGAAATAGAAAAAATGCAGAAAAATGTAATTTGCATGTATGAGAATCGAATTTTGATTTTTAAGTGTGAATCTTGGATTCTTGAATTGTTGTGTGTTGATGAGCTAAAATGAAGTTAAAAGGATTGGTTTAGGTGTCTTAAGTGTTAATTGAAGAAGATTTAAGTGAGAAAAAAATCTTGAAAATTACAGTAGAGAGAGGAAGTATATGTAGATTTTCAGATTTTTGATGTTTAAAGTGTAAGTTTGAATCTGATTTGTTTAGAGATTGTATTGGGTATAGAAATGCATAATAGATGATTTAGAAGTGATAACTCTGGAAAAAAATGAAAAAATGGAAGGCGAAGAAGAAATATTTAGTGAAGAAGCACGATCATGATTTCTTTAAAGAAGCAGCACGATCGCAACTTCATAGGTGCAGGTGGATCTCGGGTTCGTGCTGACTTACGATCACGATTTCAGCTTTTTTCTGGAAGAGTTTGTTTCTAAACATCCTTTGACATTTTTGCTATAACTTCTTCACCCAATGCCCAAATGACTTGATTATTTAACCAATAGACTTATAACACATTTTTTTCATCTCCACCAAAATTATAACCATTTGAAACGGATTGATTGTTGAATTTAAGATGAAAATGTTGAGGAGTATTGGAATAGATAACTGGGATGATTTCACTGAACATAATTCGGTATTTTACTGTATTTTGATCAGTAGGTATCCAAATGGAATTATTCTTTCTTAAAATTGAACTAGAGATATATGGCTACAAATTGTCTGAAGAGATCGAATTTTGATTCTGTCTCAAGAGGTACAGAATTTGACTTGAAGTTGAATACAGAGTATAGATATAGTTCAACGAATAGTCCAAAGTAAATTAAGTATACCTTTTGGAATATTGAATCAAGTTATATGATCTTGGTGTCATTAGAAACGTAAGACATTGGAGAACAACTTTCTACGAGAAAGTTTTGCCTAATTGTATCATTTACCTATCAAAATGATCATGAAAAGTTAACCCAAAAGCAAGTTATTAGAAAAATCTAAAATGATCAATTGGGTTATAAAATTAATTTAACATTGTTTTATTGTGGCCCAAACCCTAAGTACAAATGATAATTATGAGAGTTTTGATATCTGAATGATATTGTGATAAGAATCACAATAAGATACCTGGAATTGTCATTGAACTTGCATTGTGCATATTTTATATACGTAGATGTGGATAAAAGAATATTTATACATTGCGCAAAAGTGTGATATATGTAATTGTGTTCTGTATGATATAGAGGAGCACGTTAGACGCCAGTCAGACATTGCCAGACCATCCAGGCAATAGCATATTGGAGAGTACTATGAGTCAACACAGATGAATTTTTCCTAAGATTGATTGAATTTGTTTAACTTCCAATTATTAACCGTTTGTGATTTGTTTATGAATTCCGAACTTAAGGTCCAAGGAGTTTAATATTTGGGAATGTATTAGAAGTGTTATGATTACTTTGACAATTCTAAATTCTGAATGATATTTGAATGCTCAACGAAAGTTGAATATCAGACTTAGGTCTGAAAACTATGAGATTCTGACTGTGCATCATATGTGACTGTTATACATGGAATATTCTATATTTGATGCATTTCATAAAATACATGCTCAGATAAAGGCGTTGTGATAAGAGTAGCCAATTTGATAGAGCTTTCAGCTCAGAATTCTCATGTAGAGCTCTGCTCCGTGATTTTTGCATGTACAAATTTGCTCCGTGATTTCTGTTCTGACTAAACCCAATGGGCCAGTATTTGTATCCGTATGTGAAAGGCACTTAGTCACAACAATAATACCAAATCTGGAGTCTCATATGCATCTGTATTTGTATATATATATCTATTCTGATTCGCAATGATTACATGATGTTTTATGTTAATATGAGTATTTGGAATATACATGTTTTGAATGAATATTTGTGAAATATGTCATTTTTGTATATCTATATTGGGTGAAATCATCAATGATGGTTCACTCATTGAGTTCGCAAAACTCATAAAAATTGTAATGTGGCTTTTCAGGTACGAGACAAGAGACCTAGTTTCTTAGACAAGATTAAAGGAACATTTTGGACTAAGTTATAGCTCAGAGGTCTGTCAGCTGACATCAGAAGAGTTATAATTTTGTATTTTGTAGTTTCTTTTCTAGAACTTGTATAATTATTGTAAAATACAGTGTAAGATTTTGTCAATGAATGCAAAGAATGGTTTTAAAATTTGGTGATTTTATTTTTGTTAGATGACGCTATATGTAAGTTGGATATATATTTGCCCTAATATACTATTATCATAGGATATATACTTGAATGTCCGTTGGATGTTCGGGTATATATTGTATGGTAGTGGGATATTGCATTTTTGGTATCAGAGCCTGGCATCTTTAGGGACACAATATGATTAATTGTGAGAGATTCAGCTAGTGATCACAGCGTTTGTTTGTTATAGGTCACCTACTATAAGAGATCAGTCAATTGAAATGGAGTTTGTAGGAGCCAATGTAGAGTCTCCTATACCTGAGTTTGCTCATATGCCACCGAGAGTTTCAGAAAACAGGGGGCTGTAGACTTCTACGGAAATACATACCCTGTTAAGGCATTAGAGAGAACTGAAAGAGTGTTCGACCAGATGGACTATGAGGCAGATGAAAGATTTGATTATGCGGTCTCATTACTGCAAGGTCCAGCATACTAGTAGTGGAAGATTGTTTCATGCAGTCCACCAGACCTTGCAGTTTGACTTGGGAAGATTTCTGAGGGTGTTCCGAGAGAACTATATGCTAAGATTTACATGGATCGGAAGATGAAAGAAATTTTAGATCTGAAGCAAGGCAGGCTCACAGTGGCAGAGTATGAAATAAAAATCAATGAGTTAATAGGGTATGCAACTGCATTGATCCTAACTGAGGAAGACAAATGTAGATAGTTCGAGGACGGTTTGAACATGGAGATCAGAACAAGCCTAGCCATTTCTAATTTGGGTAGTTTTACGGAACTCCGAGCAGCCTCAATCAGAATTGAACAGTTGTTGAAGGATGGTCAGGGAGAATATAGACAGGAGGTTAGAGGAAAGAGGCAGGATGAATCTCAGGCTAATTCTGACATAAGCTTCAGAAAGCGCCAGAACAGATCATTTCGATTCCAGTCTAGATCGTGACAATCTGGATCCTGATCAAGAGGTGGATTTGTTTAGTCTGGGAGAGGTAGAGGACAAATTCCCTCCAGTAAGTCTCAATAGTTGCCTAATTATTAGCACTGTGGTAAGAAGCATAGTGGTGAATGTTGGAGATTAACGAGAGCTTGTTTCTGTTGTGGCTCTGTAGACCATCTGATCAAAGATTGTCCTGAGATGTTAGAACCACAGTCTGGAGTTAGAGGAGGAACAATGACTGAGACAACGGTTTAGCAGAGCAAAGCTAGCAGATCTACGCAGAGAGGCAGAGGTAGAGGCAAAACTCAGTCAGCAGGGCCCAGTGTCAGGACTGAGGTGCGGAGTAACTAGCCGCAATCTCAGCTCAGGGTCTATGCCATTACCAGACAGGAGGTGCTAAACTCCCCAGATATGGTAGTAGGTGTGTTGAATGTTTTTCATTTTGAAGCATGTGCATTGGTAGATCCAGGATCTACACATTCATTCATCACACCACATCTGGCATCTAGATTGCATTGTGAGCGAGAGATATTGAAATATGGGTTAGAAGTGAGTATTCCAATGGGTAGCACTACAGTGATTGGTGAGATATGTAAAAAGTGCATAGTTCGGATTGACCAGGTAGAGTTAGAACCTGATTTGATTGTATTGTAGTTAAATGCAATAGATATTATTCTAGGCATAGATTGGCTTACTACTTATCGGGCTGTGATGAATTGTTATACTAAAGAAGTAGTTTTTGAATCCCCTAATCAACTGAGAGTGGTGTTTCGAGGAGTTAGTCAGGCTGTGCCCGCTAGACCAATTTCATTTATGAGTGTACTAAAATTGATACGAGGTGGATGTGAGGCTTATCTAGCCAACGTAGTTGATACTCGAAATGAACAAACCATTTAGGATATTCCAGTTATTAGGGATTTCCTGGATGTGTTTCTTGCAGAACTACCAGGTCTACCCCTAGAAAAGGAGACGGAGTTTACCATAGACCTTGTTCTAGGTACCGCTCCTATATCAATTACTCCATATAGGATGGCACCTGTAGAACTGAAGGAATTCAAAACCCAGTTACAAGAGTTGTTAGATAAGGGTTTCATTAGGCCTAGCATTTATCCTTGGGGAGCTTTGGTATTGTTTGTAAAGAAGAATGATGGAACTCTAAGGTTGTGTATTGATTATCGGTAGTTGAATCGGATAACAGTTAAGAATAAATACCCATTACCAAGTGTTGTCAATAGTCAACTTACAACATAATGGTCGGCTAGTACTGAGTCTAACTTACAAATCTGCTTATCAATAGTCGACTTGCAACATGATGATTGACTAGGACTTAGCTCCAACGTACATATCTCACATAATCTTTGATCTAGGTTTATTGAGCAGCTGAACATATCTGACTGAGTCAATTGATTACAAACGGAACAAAAATCTTCATACAATGGCTAGGAGCATTGCATAATAGCTAGAAGAGTTCTACAATGTCTAAAAATATCTTAAAGCCTGCACCAAGGATTGATGATTTGCTTAATCAATTACAGAGAGTTCAAGTATTCGCAAAGTTAGACTTGAGATCGGGATATTATCAATTGAAAATAGTTGTGGCTGATGTACCAAAGAGTACTTTTAGAATAAGATATAGGCACTTCGATTTTTTAGTAATACTGTTTGGATTGGCTAATGCCCCGACAGCTTTTATGGCTTTGATGAATAAGGTATTTCAACCTTATTTAGATCGCTTTTTTATTGTGTTTATTGATCACATTTTGGTGTATTCGAAATGTAGAGAAGATCATTCTGCACAATTGAGATTAGTTCTATAGATAAAGAGGGAGAAACAGTTATATTCCAAGTTCAGTAAGTGTGAATTTTGGCTTGATCAAGTAATATTCCTAGGTCACATAGTGTTTGGACAGGACATTCAGTAGACCTAAAGAATGTAAAAGCAGTGATGAAGTGGGAGGCTCCAAGGAATGTGTCTGAGATCCAGAGTTTCCTTGGATTAGCTAGTTATTACAGAAGGTTATCGAAGGGTTTTCACTAATCTCAGCCCCTTTGACAAAACTTTTAAGAAAGAATGTGCCTTTTGGATGGAAAGATGATTGTCAGAGGAGTTTTGAGGAGCTAAAGCATCGGTTAACTACATCACTAGTGTTAGCTATTCCATCTGGCTTTGGAGGTTATATTCTATACAGTGACGCGTCACACCAATGTTTAGGATGTGTACTGATGCAGCATGACAAAGTAATAGCATATGCTTCGAGACAATTGAGGTCTTATGAGTTTAATTATCCAGTACATGATCTAGAACTTGTTGCAGTAGTATTTGCCTTGAAGATTTGGAGACATTACCTATATAGAGAAACTTTTCAGGTGTTCACTAATCATAAAAGGTTGAAGTATCTGTTGAGCCAAAAAGTGTTGAATATGTGACAGAGGAGATAGGTAGAATTGTTGAAAGATTATAATTATACAATTAAGTATCATCCTGGCAAAGCTAATGTGGTAGCTGATACTTTAAGTCAGAAGTCTAATAGTAGTGTGGCTCAAGTACAGTTATCGAGGTTACCGAGCCTAGTTCATTTGAGAGCACTGAATGTTGAATTGAATTTGGGGCAGAATGAAACATTGATAGCTACATTGAAGTTGAGACCTGTATTGCTTGAAAGAATCAAAGAGGCTCAAAACAAAGATCCAGAATTAGTAAAGCTAATAGAGAAGTTAAAAGTGAATATGGATTCTAATTTTAAGGTGAGAGATGATACATTGTGGTTAAGGAAAAGATTATGTATGCCCGATGTTGATGATTTGAGGAAAGAGATTTTGCAGGAAGCACATATAAGAGCTTATGCTATACATCCTAGCTAGTACTACCAAGACATATAATACACTGAAACAACATTTCTAGTGGCCTAGACTGAAGAAGCAAGTAGCAGAGTTTGTTTCTAAATGTATAACTTGCCAGCAGGTTAAGGCTAAACATTAGGCTCCAATTGGAAAATTGCATTCGTTACCTATTCCAGAACAGAAATGGGAACGAATCACTATGGATTTTATTATGGGTTTGTCAAGAACTCCGAGGTAACATGGTGCCATTTGGGTTATTGTTGATAGACTAACCAAGTCAGCTCATGTCTTGTCAGTGAAAGAAAATTATTCACTAGATCAGTTAGCTCTAAGATATATGAATGAAGTTATGAGATTACATGTGGTTCTAGTGTCCATTATGTCGGACAGGGATCCTAGATTTACCTTTAGATTTTTGGGCAGCTTTGGGTACCAAACTGAATTTTAGTACTACATTTCATCCTCAGATAGATGGTCAGAGTGAGAGGACGCTCAAGACTGTTGAGGATATGCTCAGAGCTTATGTTTTAGAGTTTCAAGGAGCATGGGATCATTATGTAGCCTTGATTGAATTTGTATATAATAATCAGTATCACAGTAGTATCGATATGGCTCCATATGAGCCGTTGTACGGTAAAAAGTGTCGTTCACCTGTATATTGGGATGACGAGGGTCTAAGAATTGTCGAAGGCCCAGAATTGATGCAGGATACAGTTGACAAGGTGAAACTAATCCGTAGCAGAATTAAAGCTGCACAAGATAGACAAAAGAGCTATGTGGCTCAGCATAGAAGAGATATAGAGTATCAAGTGGGAGATAGAGTATTTCTGAGAGTATCACCTTGACGAGCTGTGCTGAGATTCAATAAAAACGATAAGTTAAGCCCAAGGTACGGTGGTCCATATAAGATAATCGAAAGAATTGGACTATTAGCTTATAAGTTAGCCTTACCTTCTAAAATGGCTCAGATACATAATGTGTTTCATGTGAGTATGCTTAGGTGATATCGATTGGATCCAACTCATGTGATACCCACTCAAGAGATTGAAGTCTCTAGTAATCTGAGTTATATTGAAGAACCCGTTAGAGCAATTGGTTATCAAAATAAACAACTGAGGAACCGAGTGATCCCATTAGTGAAAGTCCTTTGGAAGAATCATTCGAGTGAGGAAGCGACAAGGGAAACAGAGGATAATATAAGAAATCAATTCCCCTACCTATTTGATTATTCAGGTAAGAATTTTGAGGATAAAATTTTTGTTAGGAGGGGAGAATTGTAACACCCCGTTACTCATGTTAAGGCTAGAATAGTGTATTATGAGAAATTACTGAGAAACTAGAAAATGCATATCATGTTTAAGCTAAATATGACATGCACATTTTTGCACATTATCCATATCATTTTCCAGGTATAATTGAGTTATTAATGAGATTAAAATGTGATTTGGAAATTTTGGTATATTTAGGGTATTTCAAAATTTTGGCAAATTTTTGAAAATTTGGAGTATTTTTGGACTAGGGAAAATGTTGAAATTGGACCAATTTTAGTCTGACATGTGGACTGATTAAATATTGACAAATGACTTACTTGCATGGTGACATGTGGTGGTCTTAATTGGGTGACAAGTGTAAGACATGCAATGTAGCCATGTAGTTCAATGTTAAGCAAAACTATTTCTACAGCTCTCTCTCTCTCTCTCTCATTCCTCTATTGTCTGTTTCTCTACCGTAAACACCAGTTGTTTGTTCTATACATTTGATTCACTCTCACTGTTGGAGACTTTGTTGAAACAAGTAAGCGATTTTTTTTAATGATGTTATACTGTGTAAATGAATACATGCATAAGTGATTTGAGAAGTGTAGTTTCGGTGATGAATGAATTAGAAGAAAGAATTGTGATATAGAAATATGCAAAAGGATCTGTTTTAGTTTGAAATGAGTTTTGGAAGAGTACTGGAAAATTGATGAATATGGCTAGTTTAGAGAAAACCAAATATGGCTTGTTGTTACTGTTCATGCTTGAAATTGTGGAGTGTTTTTAGAGATGGATTTAGATGAGTTTAACGAATTTAAATGAAGATGTTGGTGAGGTCGTGGAAAAGAGTTAAAGAAATGATAAGTTTTTGATGACATGAAAGTGTGGAAAAATGGAAAAAAGTGCATCAGATGAAAGTAGAAAGAGAAACAAAATGCAAAAAAATGAAATTTTCATGTATGAGAATCGGATTTTGATGTTTAAGTGTGAATCTTGGATTTTTTAATTGTTGTGTGTTGATAAGCTAAAATGAAGTTAAAAGAATTGGTTTGTCTTAAGTGTTAATTGAAGAAGATTGAAGTGAGAAAAAACAATCTGGAAAATTACAGTAAAGAGAGGAAGTATATGTGGAGTTTCAGATTTTTGATGTTTAAAGTATAAGTTTGAATCTGATTTGTTTAGAGATTGTATTAGGTATAGAAATGCATAATAGATGATTTAGAAGTGATTAATCTAGAAAAAAAATGAAAAATGGAAGGAGAAGAAGAAGAAATATTTGGTGAAGAAGAAGAGAAAAAGCAAAATCGTGCTGATTTCTCTAAAGAAGCATGATCGCGACTTCGAAGTTGTAGATCGCACAATAGCAACTTCGCAGATGCAGATCGCACAATCGTGACTTTCAACATTTTTCTGAAAGAGTTTGTTTCTGAACATCCTTTGGAATTTTTCTTATAACTTCTTCACCCGATGTCCAAATGACTTGATTCTTGAACCAATAGACTCACAACACATTGTTATTCATCTACGCCAAAAATGATAACCATCTGAAATGGATTGGTTGTTGAATTTGAGATGAAAATGTTGAGGAGTACTGGAATATGATAACTGTGATGATTTCACCGAACATACTTTGGTATTTTGACTATATTTTAATCAGTAGGTATCCAAAAAGAATTATTCTTAATTTACATTGAACTAGAGACATATCTCTACAAATTGTCTGAAGAGATCGAATTCTAATTTTATCTTAAGAAGTACAGAATTTGACTTAAATTTGAATATAGAGTGCAGATATAGTTCAAAGAATAGTACAAATTAAATTGAGTATACCTTTTGGAATACTTAATCAAATTGTATGATCTTAGTGTCATTAGAAACTTAAACATTGGAGAACAACTTTCTAGAAGAAAGTGTTGCCTAATTGTGTCATTTACCATATCAAAATGAGCATGCAAAGTTGACCCGAAAGCATGTTATTAGAAAAATCTGAAATGATCAATTGAGATATGAAATTAATCTCACATTGTTTTATTGTGGTCCAAACCCTAAGTACAAATGATAATTATGAGAGTTTTGATATATGAATGATATGGTGACAAGAATCATAATCAGATATCTGGGATTGTCATTGAACATGCATTGTGCATATTTTATATACGTAGATGTGTATAAAAGAATACTTTTATATTTGTGCAAAAGTGTGATATATGTAAATGTGTTCTGTATGATATAGAGGAGCACGTTGGACGCCAGTTAGACATTGCCGGACCATCCAGGAAATAGCATATTAGAGCATACTATGAGTCAACCTAGATGAATTTAGGATTGATTGAATTTGTTTAACTTCCAATTATTAAATGTTTGTCATTTGTTTATGAATTCCGGACTTAAGGTCTGAGGATTTTAATATTTAGCAACGTATTGGAAGTGTTTTGATTGTTTTGACAATTTTGATTTCTGAATGATATTTGAATGCTCAACGGAAGTTGAATGCCAAACTTAGGTCCAAAGACTATGAGATTCTAACTGTGCATCATATATGACTGTTATACATGGCATATTCTATATATGATGCATTTCATAAAATGCATTGATAGAGAACCATGGGCATGTGAAAGACATGCCTCCTCTTGAAAGCTCATGTCCGTGGAAGTCATCTCCTAGGCTTCCTTGAGGCGGATCACACCATCTATGCTTCTCTTCTTGTCTTTCACATGCCCATGGTTCTCTATCATGCATGCTCAGATAAAGGCGTTGTGATAAGAGTAGCCAGTTTGATAAAGCTTTCAGCTCAATATTTTGCACATGGAGCTTTGCTCCGTGATTTCTGCACATACAGCTTTGCTCCGTGATTTGTTCTGACTGATCCCAATGGGTAGTATTTGTATCCGTATATGAAAGGCACTCAGTCACAACAATAATTACAAATATGCCATGTTAATATGAGTATTTTGAATATACATGTTCTAAGTGAATATTTATGAAATATGTGATTTTTATGTATTTGTCTTAGGTTAAATCATCAATGATGGTTAAATCATTAAGTTTCAAAACTCATAAAAATTATAACGTGGCTTTTCAGGTACTAGACAGGAGACCTAGTTTCTTAGACTAGATTAAAGGAACATTTTGGACTAAGTTATGGCTCAGAGGTCTGTCAGCTGGCATCAGAAGAGTTGTAATTTTGTATTTTGTAGTTTCTTGTCCAGAACTTGTATAGGGATTGTAAAATATAGTGTAAGCTTTTGCCAATGAATGCAAGGAATAATTTTAAAATTTGGTGATTTTATTTATGTTAGATGATGTAGTACTCCACTCTCGCAAGACATGTACCTAACATCCTAAGTGATATCCGAGTGCGACTCTCGCAAAAGTGGCGTGCTAGTAGTAGTCAATCAGACAAACCTTCGTATAAAATAATTTTTTTATTTATAACACACGTGTATGTGAAATTTTATAATCAAATTTGGGCCCATAATTTTATTTTATAAACATTTTCATTTACAAACATCAAATGCCATAATTTTTAGTACACTCTACAATTTGAATACGTGCATACACTATTGGACCCCACACCCTACCCCTCGGTGTTTGCAGGTTATACTGCGGCGTGTGTTTACGGGTTATACCGTGGCATCCAACCTCATTCAATATCCAATTACAAACATAAGCATAATCATACTCAATTATGATCATAAAATCAATATCCAAGTCTCGA
>JANZLC010077253.1:0-12462 GCA_026413385.1 Erythroxylum gracilipes | reverse complement strand
AATTTTCGCATAATCCCTGTGGACACGACTCGGTTCTTACCGATTTATTACTTACTTCGACAACCGTGCACTTGCGGATCACGAACACCTGGGTAAGTGTCAGATCTGTGGAGTCCAGGGCCATAGTGCCAAACGTTGTCCTTCTTTTCGCATTGTCTCTACAGGTCCTTCATCCCCCTCCCCGAGAGCCAACCTTGCTGCTGTCTCCAACCAAGACCCATGGATCCTTGATTCTGGAGCTTCTCATCATATGACCACTGATTTACAAAATCTTGCAATGCATACTCCCTATACAGGCACGGAAGATATCCTGATTGGAGATGGCTCCGGACTTCACATCAGCCACAAAGGCAGTGGTACACTTCGTACTGCTCACAGAACCTTCTCCACGGATAAAGTCTTATGTGTGCCTGAAATGAAACAAAACCTAATATCAGTTTATCAATTGTGTGTTTCCAACAATGTTTCTGTTACTTTCTCACCTTTTTCTTTTCTTGTGAAGGATCTGACAACAGGGACACCACTTCTCCAGGGTGCACCTAACAATGGACTCTATGTATGGCCAGCATCGTCCTCTCCAAAGCTTGCCCTCACTACCACTCTTGCAACCATCCCTGATTGGCATTCTAGACTAGGACACCCTGCAAAACCGATTGTTAATCACATTTTATCTACGCATAACATTCATTTCAGTGACAGCATTTCCTCATCTTCTACTCATTGTAATGCATGCATGACCAATAAAAGTCACAAATTACCTTTTTCCAATCTACTCTTGTGTCTTCCAAGCCAGTGGATGTAATCTTTTCGGATGTATGGACTTATCCTATTTATTCTCATGACAATTACAAATATTATGTTATCTTAATTGATCATTACACCAAATACACATGGCTCTATCCCTTACACATAAAATATGATGTGCATCCTGTTTTTCTTAGGTTAAAAGCTATTGTTGAAAAGTTCTTTGATACATCTATCAAGACCTTATACACAAATAATGGGGGGGAATTTATAGCCCTAACTGATTTTTTATCCAAACATGGCATTTCCTTTCGAACCACACCACCCCATACCCTTGAACATAATGGCTTATCAGAACGCAAACATAGACACATTGTTGAGACTGGCCTAACCCTCCTAAGTCATGCATCCATGCCCTCCTCCTATTGGCCACAAGCTTTCTCCACATCAGTCTATCTAATTAATTGCATGCCTACTGCTACACTACACATGTCCACTCCATACTACTGTTTATTTCACACAAGCCCAACTACAATAAACTTAGAATATTTGGTTTCCTATGTTATCCATGGTTAAAGCCCTACACATCTAACAAATTGGACCCAAAGTCAAAACCTTGTGTGTTTGTAGGATACTCACCTTCCCAGAGCAACTATCATTGCTTTGATCCAACCACATCTCTCCTTTACACCTCTCGTCATGTCACATTTGTGGAATCAGTGTTTCCCTTTTCAACCTCATTAAATACTCCAACCCCACCTTCAGCTGACCTCACAGCTACTTGGCTTCCACCTCCACTACATCTTTCACCATCTATTCCTTCTTCTCCTACTAACCCCTCCCCTCTTCTTGGTGTTGCCCCTGAGAATGTGGCACTTCCTACTGATAGTTCCTTCTCAAGAGAAGATAGTGAAGATAGTGGCCCAGTCCAAGTGCATCATCCTCCTACAGTCTCCAATCATCCGATGATCACTAGAGGAAAGAATAACATTCGCAAGCCTATTAAAAAGCTAAGTCTCACTGAACAGTTACAAGGCAATGCACACTATGAACCAACATGTATCTCACAGGCTATGAAGGATCGTAATTGGCGCAAAGCTTGCTCAGACGAATTCAATGCATTAGTCAAGAATGGTACTTGGGAGTTAGTTCCACCTGAGGCCACACAAAACCTTGTAGGCTGCAAATGGATCTTCAAAATAAAGCGCCACTCGGATGGGTCAATTGACAAGTACAAAGCCCGCCTCGTTGCCAAAGGATTTCATCAACACCCTGGCATTGACTATGTTGAAACCTTCAGCCCTGTTTTCAAACCAACAACTATTAGACTCATTCTCAGCTTTGTTGTCTCAAATGGATGGTAATTGCATCAACTAGATGTGAATAATGCTTTTTTACAAGGTCCACTAACAGATACAGTATTCATGGAACAACCTAAGGGATTCATTGATTCTGACAAACCACATCATGTATGTCAACTGAAGAAAGCTATCTATGGCCTTAAACAAGCACCAAGAGCATGGTACCAAGCACTCAAACAGTTTCTGCTTCACTTTGGTTTCACCAATTCACACTCAGATACTTCTCTTTTTCTCAATCAAACATCGCATGGTATAGTTACCCTTATTGTCTATGTAGATGATATTATTGTCACAGGTAACAATATCACTCTACTTAATCACTATATCAGTCTTTTAGCTGAGAAGTTCTCCATCAAGGACTTAGGCCGACTGTCCTATTTCCTAGGCATTGAGGTTCTCTGAAATGACCAAGGACTCTTACTGTCTCAACGAAAGTACATCACTGACTTACTATATGACACAAAAATGCATGAAGCCAAACCAGTACTCACACCTATGGCAAGCCATTCGACTCTGATCTTACATTCAGGCACACAATTACAAGATGCAAGTGAATATCGCAAAATAATAGGATGTCTACAGTACCTGGTACTCACCAGACCGGATATTGCCTTTGCTGTGAATCGACTATCTCAGTTCAATCATTTTCCAACTACTGAGCACTGGCTGGCTGTTAAAAGACTCCTTCGGTATCTTACTGGCACTATTGATGAAGGTCTTCAACTTTTCCGAAGCTCCAATTTGAATCTTCACGCCTTCTCTAACGCTGATTGGGGAGGAGACAAGGATACCTATCGCTCCACTGGTGCTTTTGATTGTCTATCTAGGATAAAACCCTGTGTCCTGGAGCTCCAAAAAGCAAAGATCTGTCGCTAGGTCATCCACGGAGGCCGAATACAAATTTGTCGCCAATACGGCTGCTGAGCTAACTTGGATATGCAATCTTCTTACTAAACTACGAATCGGGTTATCGCATCCTTCGGTGATCTATTGTTACAACATCGGAGCGACCCAACTTAGTTCCAATCCGATCTTCCATTCTCGGATGAAACACGTCGCAATCGACTTCCATTTCATTCGAGATCTGGTCCAAACTGGGGCTCTCCGTGTCTCTCACGTATCCGCTGCCGATCAGACGACCGATTGTCTCACCAAACCCCTCTTCCGACAACCCTTTCTCTGACAAAAGTTCAAGCTTGGTGTTCGTCGCCGCCCACCAGCTTGAGGGGCCGTATTAGGTTACTTCTTCATATCTCAAGTCACCGCAAGCCACACCTCATGCTACTGCAAGCCCATCTTATGTACAGCCCAAGTCCACAAATGTAATGTAGCTATTCAGATAAGATAAAGCAAATTTGTTTAAATAGATCTAGTGTTATCATAATCTTCAGTATATAGGATTAGATAGAATCAATTTTGAATACTCACATATACTGCTGTACATGTATATAAATTGGCATATCAAACATGAATAAAATCATTCATCAAACCATACAACTCTACCTCTTATACTCTGTAGGTATCGAAGAATTACAAAAGTTGAAAAACTTAAAGAACCTTGATTTAAGTGGTAATGATTTAAATAACAATGTATTACCATTGTTGCGTGGACTTGACTCTCTCAAAACTTTAGATATTTCTTCCACTCAACTAAATGGATCAATCAACATAAAAGGTTAGTTGATATTCTCTTTTTAATCATTAAAAGAAATGATATTTGGATTTAATTGTGATAATAATATCTAAGCAACTTTGCCTTTTTTTGGTTGCTCACAAGACTTGGTTGCCTTGTTCAATTTGGAAGAGTTAGACGTTAGTGGTAACAACATTGATAAGTTTATTGTACCTAAAGGTATACTCAAATCTTATTTAATAACATAATTAATTATACACTGCACATAATTTGTTCACTCATTTTGGGTATATACATTTATTTAAACCATGTATATTCTTTTTAAGTTAAATAAATGTATTAGTTAGAATGCAAGCAACCCACCATAAATAAACTTTGACAATTGAATTTATATTTATTATCAATAAATTGCTTCTTGTAGATATTGAAGGTCAAAGCAACATAAGTGTCCTTCGGCTATATGGCGGTGATTACAGCGAAAGTAACTTTCAAGTGGAATCGTTAAAAGCATTCTCCTCACTCGAGACTTTATCATTGTCAGAACTTGGACTCACTGGCAGCATTCAAGGTTAGCTAATTCCCCTAGTAATAAAATTTGAAGTCTTTGATCGTAGTGTATCTCTCTAATCTCCTTCTCTTTATTATACATTTAGGTTGTGTATCTCTCTAATCTCCTTCTCTTTAATATAAATTTAGGCTTATGCCACCTCACAAATCTTCAAGAGCTCGATCTTTCAGCCAATGATCTGAGTGGTAATTTTCCCCATTATTTGGTGAATTTGACACTTCTTCAAGAACTGAATCTCCGTTTTAACTACTTTATTGGAAAATTTTCACAATCTCCATTGAAATTCCTCACTTCTATCACATCCTTAAGTGTGCAAGGCAATCAGTTTGAAATTCCAAGTTCACTTTCTCCATTCTTCAACCACTCCAAACTCAAGAACTTTAAAGCTTATGGAAATGAAGTTTATACAGAAATAGAGGTGGCCAATCGTAATCTGATACCTAAGTTTCAGTTGGAGAGTCTTTCGTTAACATCCATTTCTGGAGGAGGATCATTTCCTGAATTTTTGTACTATCAACATGATTTGCATTATCTCTCCATTTCTGGCATTCCAATGATAAGATTGGGCTTTCCAAGTTGGTTACTAGAAAACAATACAAAATTGGGAGGCCTTGTTATCACCAATTGTTCTCTTTCTGGATCTTTGGGTTTTCCAACACGTAATCTTAATGCCACTTTAAGCTATTTGGACATCTCTGGAAATCATCTTTATGGTCACATTCCAACTGAGATGTGTGCATATTTTCCAAGGTTAGCGTGGTTAGGTCTATCGGAAAATGAGTTTACTAGAAGCATTCCGGAAAGTTTGTCTAATTGTTCTTTCTTAACGGTATTTGTCATGCGTGATAACAAACTATTTGGCAAAGTTCCGAAGTGGATTGGAACAATGGATTCTCTTCAAGTGCTGGATCTTTCAAAAAACATGCTTTTCGGAAGCATACTTGCAATATTGGGTAATTCACAGTTGCGACATATTTATTTGTCAGAAAATAGATTAGAAGGACCTTTTCCCAATTTAATCTCCCATTTTGATACTTTGAAAGCTCTAGATCTCAGTCATAATTGTTTAATTTGTATCATTCCAAAGTGGATTGAAAAGTTTTATATGTTACGGTATCTTCTTTTTTAAGTCATAATAATTTTGTCGAAGAGATCCAATTAATTTGTGGAAGATGACGAATGAGTTAAAGATAGTTGATCTTTCACATAATAAGCTCTCCATACTTTCTACCAATTATTCGTATAAGTATAAACATGATATTCTTGGTGGTTCATTATATTCTTTTGGAGGGTTTGAATTTGTATTAAAGGGAAATATTTTTGGTTTCCAAATGGCACGAATTCTTGACATGGATTTTGTTGGATTGGATCTCTCCAGCAATAATTTGAAAAGTCAAATTCCTTACGAATTTGGAAGTATTCAAGGTATCAACCTTTTGAACCTATCACATAATAATTTATTTGGACCTATTCCTTTCTCATTCTCAAACATGTCCAAAATTAAGACTTTGGATCTTTCTTGCAACAACTTGAGCGGAACAATTCCTCATCGGCTTACAGAACTAAACTTCTTAGAAGTTTTCAACGTGTCTTATAATAACCTTTCTGGTAAGACACTCAACAGAGTTGCTCAATTTGCCACATTTGATGAGAGCTGCTACGAAGGGAATCCTTTCTTATGCGGGTTACCACTACCAAAGAATTGCATTTCAGAAACACCCACACCACCATCTTCAAATGATGATGAAGTTGATGACGGGCTGGTTGACATGAATGTCTTTTACATAAGTTTTTCTGTGACTTTTACTATTATATTATTCACAATGATTGCAATTTTGTACATAAACCCAAGCATGGTTCTACTTCATTGAGAAGATTATCGACAATTGCTACTACTTTTTTGTCGATAATTTTTCTTTTTTATCAAAATTAGATATAGGATAATTTTTGGATGTAATGTGTTATCTTTAGAGTACTCTTTGATCATCTATTGGTTTACAATAATAAACGATGCTGCTTATGAATTATGTTAATGTCTATAATACCAATTTTTATGTTTATTTCAATTTCTTAAATAGAGTTGATACTTATGTAAATTTGTTATAATCGATTATAAATGATATTATTTCTTTAATGGTATTCAGCATTCTACGGAAACTCTCTAAGGAATAAAATTAAGTAACCAATGTTTAGAATAGGAATAAAAGAAAACTAGGAATTTCAATCATGATATTTAAATATCTACTTCATTTTTCAACTAAAAAAGATTACTAATAAATTAAAAAATAATAAATGACGTTGAACCAAAAATATTATTTCATATGAAATCAAGCTAAAATTGAATTGAAATATTAAATTTAAATCTCGTATATGCTCCAACCAAAAAAAATCTCGTATATGAAACTAAAAATTTTTCTATGTAATTATTATAGTGAAGTATATATTTATTAAAAGGAATCGAATTTTTTATATATGATTGTTACAATTACATATTTATAATGATAAATCATATTCTAAAAGCTGTTACATATTAACAGCCAATTTTATGAATAATTTATATTATAATTTTAAAATAATTCAACAACTTCAATTTTTAAAATTTAGATGAAAGGTTTTACCTAATTTGGAAATTTCTGGAGTCTCTTTAGATGAGAGAAATTTCCTTACCCTCTAAAGAAAAGTCACTGGATTGTTAAAGCTTTTGCTATTTTTGTCGTTTAAGGTTTTCATGGGCTTATATTGTTGTCGTTTTAGCTTCTCCTTAACGTAGGAGAAGCTTCCTGAATATGTATTTTTATATCTCATTCATTTCAATAAATTTTTTGACCAGCTCTTTCTCCCCCGATATAGGCTGGATGAGATCTGAAGGTCAAAATGACAACAATATAAAAGGAGAAACCTTGAGAAGACAATACCTCTTCTTTCAAAAGATTGTCAAGTTCCATCTTGCAATCATCTAACCTCCTGAGATCAGAGCTGTCGACTACCCAAAACAAGCCATCAGTTTGCTCAAAGTAATTCCTCCAATACGATCTAATCGTTTTTTGCCCCCCAACATCCCATATGTTCAAGGTATACCTAATAAGCAATAATACCATTTTTTTTTGTTAATCCATCACAATCCACAAGTAACATGCTTGTGCATACATGACTTCACTTCAGTTACCATAGTAGCCACAAATGCACTTCTTATTGATTCAAGGACATTACACACACACACACATGCACACACACACACACACATATATTGATGTTTGGTCGTAAATCTATTTGGTCACTTCGTACATAAATCAATAGTTCAAACCACAGTCAAAGGGAGGACATTTCGCATTTCAGATGTGCCGGAAATAATGGTATCTCCAATTATAGAGAGAGAAATTGGCTTACTTTTGCTAATTGATAGTTTTGATATTTAAGTCAAGGGTGGGGTTAATAATGCTGGTGTCTTCCCGATTGATCTTTAGTACAATTGTCATCCTACCATAATTGTCAAGGCCCCTAAATGGCTTACAAGAATTTCATAACATTGTATATACTTGCACGTAACAAAGAGACAAAGATAAAAGAAGGCACCCACCATAAGTATACGCATTTCTTTCTCCTTCCTTTTGTTTTTAAGAATGATGCTAAGCAACCCCCTTATACTTAAGATTTCTTTCTTCTTCTTCCAAGATGCGTTGTTACTACAATTTACAATAAGAACACACATATTTAGGGACAAGAAAACTAAATGAAAAATCGAAGGTGATAATTGTTTCACAAACGTTCAAATTTTTTGTAAACGTCTTTAGCACAAACACAAAATAAAAGTAATTAAAACGAAATAATGAAAAATACCAGAAATTTGGTAACGCAGTTCGGCATACCTTGTCTACATCTGTGGGGCCCTCACCCATATTAATCCTTTCAAAAATGTGTAATAGATTTATACAAGGTCACACTGAAGCAACACTACCCAATCTTTGTGACTATGTCTCAACCTCACTTTCTGTGAAAGATTTTTACACCCAATAACACGACCGACTCGTGTTAACCTCGTCAGAGGATTTTCCTAAACTACTTTTACTTAAACGAAAATTAATAAAAATAACTCAAGTACTTAATCAACTAAGAACATAACAACGATATACTTGAGATAAAAGAAAGACTTCCCTATAGTTTCAGCTTCTTGAAATATATCTGAAAATATTTCCATCAGTTGAATCGATTCATTCCAACTTCAACAACTCCAATTAAACCATACAGGATACTCCACACACCATGTATATTTCACGCACAAACCCAAAAAACCAAGTATGGAAAATAGAAGTTAACCCACAGTGTTTATAACTCAGAACTTGGACACCATATAAGAACAACTCTCAGAATTTTGAAGTTAACCCATGGTATTTTACTCAGAAGAAACACATGCACAACCCCAGATCAGCAAGTCTAGAAAATCACAAGTTAATACCCACTGCACCGTTTCCTCAAGTCAGCCACGAGGCTTGCTGAGAAGCTCAAGAAAAATCCACCCACTAATAAAACATCTTTTATGAAAGATTACATTGATGTGCATAACAAAATTGGAATGCTTGAAATGGATCTTGACAACTTGGAAGAAGCGAAGAAAATGCTTACCAAACGGCTGGAAATATGTGATAAAGAAGAGATTGGTGAAGATGATGATGGTAGAAGTAGACTCCATCACAATCTTTGAAGTGTTTATATGGAATTGAGAATATGGAAGGAAGCTTGGGAGCACATTGAGAAGGATATCATAATTTGTAAGAGAATTGGGCATTGTCAGGGGGAGGCAAAAGGTTATATTAATCTTGGAGAATTGCATTACATGATTCAGAAATATGAGGAGGCTATTTGTTGCTATGAAAAAAGCACTTGATTTGGGACAGTCCATCGAAGATGAGGATGCTTTGGCTGGACAAATTGATCAAAACATTGATACTGTTAAAGAGGCAAATTAAAGTAATGGAAGATCTGAGGAAGGAAGAACATAATTTCAAGAAGCTAACAAGAGATATAGCTGCTGCTAGAGGTACAGCACGTGAAAGAAAGTGTTTGCTTCAGTAGATGCCTCACTAGATCGTCTAGTCAAGCATGATATTTACGTGGCTGAAGGTAACCTGGGTGTTCACATTGCTTTTTCTCTTCGACTCAACCATTATCGTCACATTGAGTGAAATTTCACTCATTTAGCTAGCATGTGAATTGTAAAGAGAACCGAAGTGAAGAGAGGAAAAACCTAGTTGATTAAACGTGAATTGGGTCACTCGTTTGGGTCAGTGGACTGAGGCATTGGGCCTATCCAAAATGGACTAATAGTCCAGTCCATTTAACTCAAGTCCAGCTATATTATTTAAATACCTTTTTTTACAGCTAGCAAAGTATCTTTCTGTTACACTCTCACGTGATATGTAACAAACCATTCTATATAAGGAGTGGTCCTTGCAATAAAACAGTGGCCAGAAAGTTATTCCCTCATTACCTTTTTTTGTCATGAATTGTGTGAATGTCAAGGTTTAGCTAAATATGTTACCTAATATTCCAAATGCTAAAAGTTACCCAATCAATTTTCTAAATATTTAGATAATAAGCACATAAATTGTATACTCCTTCCCATTTAGTTTTTAATTTATCTCAATGGACATCAGTGAATGCATTATACTATTTTGGGAGTAAGTCTTTCAGTTCTTTTTATAAGTTCCATCAAGTGTTCTCATTGTCCTTAAACTTTTGAGTTTTTATGGCTAAAGGGGCTGGATGCATTATTTAGTTGTTAGATCTGATTTCAGATGTATTGTAATATTGTTTGTACCAATCATATTTCAAGTTGGATATGAAACCAGCTGAATATTTGCTTTCAAACACCATGCATGTCTGATTTATCTGGACTTTTTTCCTGAATATTGACTGAAAAGAAAATTACAAAATGTTATGGGGAGTAATAATCTGTAGATGAATGGAATTTGATATGTAATGTATGCTATCATTTTCATTTTACATTGCTTCATTTACATAACTTCTTATTTGGATTTTAGAGTTATGGACAAAGTTAAATCATTTAACTAGAAAATGCCAGCATGTGCATATCATACCAGTCTGACTTCTTGTTTTTTGTAGATAAAGCACTTAAGAGTTAATGAATATAGTAGTGAATCTCATTCTTTATTGCTATTTCTTTGTTGATTTTCACTTTCGTTATGAGTAGTTAAATCTTTTTTCTTGGTTGAAGAGAACAACGTTATCATCTAGTATGTGTGATGAGATTTTTAAATAAAGTTTGTTTCATTGATGAATATTGAGTGTCTTCCGAATTCCTTTTTATGATTGAATTGGTTGATTTCTAGGATGCGCAACTAAGAATTGATTTGTTTAATAGCCATATTAGTAGGATATGACGTTCAGTTTTGCTAATCAAAAGTAGCAATTAGGATTACCGTCTTTACGTTAGAGTTGGAAATTCTAAAAAGGTACTTAACTTGATTAAATGCAAGTGATACATGTGTTTTCTTATTCTTTGGTTTCTTAGTTCTCAAAGCTATTAATCAATTAAACTTAAGAACGTATCTAAGTTGCTGGCTAATAAGAATGTTTAGAATACATGTTTATAATAATTTGAACTTAAGAGAAAACATCACCCAATGAATATTTGTTAGTGGACTGAATTTTATATCGAGGATCCATATTGGTGTGATAACGTCACTGACCCGAAACCAAGGTGTGTTTACTAAATTTTCATATTTGATTATTTTTGTTAATTTTTGATTTTTTTTCATTTTTAAATTCTCAAATTTTCGTGAATTAAACCCCCCCCCCCCATTTTGTTTTATTTTTGAACTTGTATAATCTTTACCGTTAAAATTCCTCGTGGAAACGATCTCAACTCTTCACTAACTACATTTTTTATTGCTAGAGTTGATATTAATTTGGTTGCAGGCGACAACAGTGCCAAATTTTGGCACCATTATCGGGGAATTTCTCAACGACATATGTATGTTACATGAGTAGACAAAATAACCCAAATGTTATTTGATTCAGAGATCGAGAAGATAGCCAAGAGGTTACGGAAACAAACGAAACAACAACTAGTGCAGAAAATGGAAAGAATCGTAGCAAATTGAACTCTTCGTGAACTAACCATGCCCACAGACGCTCAACAGCCCCATTGCATCAGCTTTCCAAGTTTAGGTGACAACAATACTTTTGAATTAAAATCTAGGCTGATCCATTTGTTACATATTTTCAGAGGTCTACCGGGAGAGGATCCTTACAAACATTTGAAGGAATTTCATGTGGTTTGCATAGGAATGAAGCCAAAGAATGTGACGGAAGAGCAAATCAAACTAAGAGCCTTCCCATTTTTTCTTAAAGATGATGCTCAAGATTGGTTGTACTATTCAGCCGGTGAAAATGTGCAAACATGGGATGAAATGAAGAGGCTTTTTTTTGAAAAATATTTTCCAGCATCAAGAGCAGCCAACATCCGAAAGAAAATTTATGGCATTTGACAACATACGAGAGAGACACTTTACGAATATTGGGAAATATTTAAGAAATTTTGCGCTAGCTATACCCATCACCAAATAACTGACCAGTTGTTAATTCAATATTTTTACGAAGGTCTTTTGCTCACAGATAGGAGTATGATTGATGTTGCAAGTGGTAGAGCTTTAGTTAACAAAACATCGATAGTCACAAGGGATTTGATAGCGAATATGGCTTCCAATACATAATAATTAGGGATACGTACTAGACATGGTTCAAAACACGTGAATGAAGTGAATATGGCAGCATTGGAGAAAAGATTGGATGGCCTTACATCTTTGGTGCAACAAATTGCTGTTACAAAGAAAGAAGAAGCAAAAGTATGTGGAATATGTTTGATGTTAGGACAGTTTACTGACGCATGTCTGGTTTTGTGGGAAGAAAACGCAGAACAGGTGAATACCGTGTGAGGTTTTGCTGGACCAAATCAAAGGAAATATGACCCATTCTCCAACACCTATAATCCAGGTTGGCACGATCATTCGAATTTGCGTTATGGGAATTCCCAAGGATAGCAAGCTACCACGAATTTCCAACAATTTAGACGACCATATGTGCCTAGACAACTAAAGTTATAAATATCGTACCGGGTTTGGTACCGGATCGAGTTC
>JANZLC010077195.1:0-12467 GCA_026413385.1 Erythroxylum gracilipes | reverse complement strand
TCATTTACTTCACATATCCACTCTCATTCAAATACATGTCCACAATATATTTCAGTCAGTCAAACACACGTATTAAATGAATGTGCAGTACTCGTGAGACTCATTTTCAATTATTATGTTGTTGTAACCGAGTGCCTAAATTGTCTCATATCTATTATGGATACCGGGCTCATTGATACTATCCCTTATCCGTTGGGGATACAGGGCTCATTATACATAGTGAGCCTTTGACTCTTAATCACATTCCGAGCTTTAAGCTCATTTTCGATAGCTACTCAGGTCACAACTCTCATTATCTGATCATGTATTGACGTATGAAATACAACACATTCATATATATTCACTCAATCATTTGATTTCACTTACACAATCACATTACATTCACAATTCCTATTTTTCATTGGACCCTAGGTCCTGCATTTAACAATTCGTTAAGAATCATATATTTCATCACATTCACATACAAAAAGCACTTCCAATATCTCATTCATACATCAAAAACCTCGAACCTTCATTGTCCAGAATCAAACAATCAAATCACATTTATAAGATAATTAAAAACAGAATTTAAGCAAACAATTAATTAAGTAAGACCGTCTAAGTTACTCACAGATCACTCCAGAAAGCTATTGCCTTGAAGTCCTGGTAATGTCTGGATGACGGTGCTCTAAATGCTCCTCTTTATCATGCAATACATACACATTTGTGGACATCACAACTTTGCCCAATTATAAGTATTCATTTATGCACATTTATGTATGTGAAATATGAACAATGCATACAATCTCAGGTATCTTTCCATTCTCATCCCAGAATCATCCATATATAAAAACTCACATAAGTATGATTTATACTTAGAGTTTTCACCTTAATAAAACAATTTGAATCTAATTTCATAATCCAATTGATTGCTTTAGATTTTTCTAAAAACAAACTTTCTGGTCCTCTTTGTATGATCATTCTGACCAGGAAAATGGAGTAATTTGTAACACTTCCTTCTATAAATTTGTTTCTAATGACACTAAGATCATACAATTTGATTTAGTATTACGAAAGTTATACTCAATATACTTCGGATTGTTCTTAACTATAACAATACTCTGTACTCCACTTCAAATTAGATTCTGGAATTCTTAGAAATAGAATTTAAATTATAATTCTTCAGGATATTTGTATCCTTATGTCTATAGTTTAATATAAATAAAAAATAATTCCATTTGGAAATCTACAGATCAAAATATTGCCAAAATACCGAAGCATGTTCAATGAAAATGCTCCATTTATCAAATTCCAACACACTTCATCCTAAATTCATCAATCAATCTATTCCAAATGGATTAAAATGGCCCTAAATTTTGGTGTAGAGAAAGAACAATGTGTTATGAGTTTGTTGGTTCAAAAATCAAGTCATTTGGAGGTCAGGAGAAAAAGTTAGGGCTAAAAGAATGAAGGATGTTCGCAACTGTCAACTATCAGTATACCTTCATTGTCACGATCGTGCACTTCCAATTGATCTTCCCATGTCATGATTATGCTTGTGAAAAATCGTGAAACCCCTTCATGACCCCTTACAGTCACGATCGTGTACAATCCAACTTCTTCCAGCTCTTTCCAAAATAGACTTTCGGGACAATTTTACATGGTCATTTTGACAATGAAAATGAAGGATTTAGGCCAAACATTTTTCTAAACAATTGTTCCTTTATGTCTTAAGTTTCTAATTAAACTAATTTCATGCAATTTGGTTCAATATTCTGCAAGTTATACCTAAAATAATATAGACTGTTCCCAAACCACGACAGAATCCAAAAGCTCAACTTCAGGCCAAAATTTGAAATTCTTAGAGACAGAATTCAATTTCGATTTCTTTATAAAAAATATAGCCATCTGTCTATAGTTTAATATAAACTTAAAATTATCCCATTTTTATTTCTACTGATTAATATACGGCTAAAATACAGATGCATGTTCAATGAAAACACTACATCTGCACATTTTCCAGCACCGTTCATCATCATTTTCATCTTAGTTTCTCTTTTGCTTAGTCTATCTCTTCTAGCTTATTTCCTCAATATTTCCTTTTCATTACTACTCCCATTTCAGTTCAATTCCAATCACAAACAAATCATACTTTATGATTGATCATAATACCGAAATCAGAACCTATCATACATGTATATTCACCATATTTTCCTTACTTCACATTTTTCTGATGCACTTTCTCATCTTCTTTCAACACTTTCACTTCATCTTAATTTATCATTTTAATTCTTCTTAAATCATGACCTCACCTTTTTCTTAACTCTAAACTTTTTTTTAGCTCATTTCTAAAAAACCCAAAAATTCACGTTGACAATTGAAAAAGAAAACAGAGCATATACTCATCAATTTTTTTTCATGAATTTTCTGCACTCTTCTCATTCATATTTTCATTGGTCTTTCAAACTCGAAGATCACTTCAACACTATCTTATGACATATTGAGCATCAAATACGTAAAAACAACACAAGATTTTCATCTTATATTCACGGTGTTCATGCAAAATGCCCACTATTTTCGTGATCATGTAACGTCAAATAAATCACCAAATTTATTTCATATTCATACTACCCATAAGGATTAGCACAATACTTACTTTCCAAAACTCCAAATTCTTCAAAACATTATGAAGCCCTAATTTCTCATACAACCCACGTACATCATCTTGAAGGTGGATTAAGTTAGGTTTTCTTATGGAAAAAGAAAGAGACAACAAAAATGGGAGTAGTAAAAGATAGATGAAAGCAAGTTGTAACTTTGGTGAAGGTTTGGTGAGAAATCCGTGAAGAAGAAGAAGAAGTTTGAAGAAGAAAGTCATCGAAGAAGAAGAAATTTAGATGAGAACAAACAGTGACTTGGTCTTTCAAGTTAATCATATAATAAACTTAACTAGACAAGTGACACATGTCACTTATCCAACTTCTAAAGCTTTAACTAGTTTCTCATTTTAACTAGTTCAATCATCTCCAAATTTTACTCCAATTTTCTCTAAATTTTCAATATCATCCCGAAGTCATTTATCAAAATTTCTATTGCCATTTGACAATAAATTCTACTACTATTTATCAATTGTCTTGCCACTTGACATTTTTCCTAGTCCAATAATACCCAACATTTTTATAAATTTTCCTAAAATTCATCAAAATTTTCAAATCAATACTTATACTCTCCAAATCAATTTTCAACATATAAATAAACCATAATTCTCAATACAATCACATTTATAATTTAATTATACCCGAAAAATGTCAATGAATGCATGTACAATCATTTTAATGTGCAAAAATTAATATTCATGTGTATGTGTATGTGTATGCCGTATTATGCATGCGCATGAAACACTTTCTAATTTCTTAATAAACTCTCATATACACTATTCTAGCCTTAACATGGGTAACGGTATATTACAACCAGACGGTCACTTTGACGGAGAATTGTGGTTCGATTATCTTAAGCACGAAGCCTTCAAAACTACAAGAACCAGGGAGTTTTACAATTCCATGTGTTATTGGTGACTTTAAATTTTCTAAATGCTTATGTGATTTAGGTGCAAGCATTAACTTGATGCCTTTGTCTGTTTTCAGGAAATTGGGACTAGGAGAGGTTAAGCCAACATGCATGCTGATTCAACTTGCAGATCAATCCACCAAGAGACCATATGGAGTTGTAGAAGAAGTGTTGGTAAAAGTAGATAAATTTATCATTCCTATTGATTTTGCGGTATTGGATTTTGAAGCTGATAAAAATTGTCCATTGATTTTAGGTAGGCCCTTTATGAATACTAGTAGGGCATTAGTTGATGTGCATGAGGGAAAACTTGTTTTGAGGATTGGTGATGAGCAAGTTGAGTTTAATATCTCTAAATCTTTGAAGAAATCAAGGGATGGTAATGTATGTATGAAGATTAATGATGTAGATGAATGTGTGAAGGAGGTTGAAGAGGAAGTTAATGAAGTTATTGAAGTACACAAGGATGACAGTGTGAGAGAAGAGGATTTATGTGAGGAAGTTGTGTTAGAGAAGTTGGAGAGAACAGATACACCTATACCACCTTCCATTGTTAATCCCCCCACTTTAGAGCTTAAACCCTTACCTTCCTATTTGAAATACACCTTTTTAGGTAAGAACCATACCCTACCCATCATTATCTCGAACCAATTGGATTGTGAGCAAGAAGAGAAAGTGGTGGAGACCATTAAGAAGAGGATGAGAGCTATGGGGTGGAAAATTTATGATATTGGGGGGATTAGCCCCAATATGGTGATGTATAGGATTAACCTAGAAGAAAGGTGTAAAACTGTGAGAGAGTGACAGAGAAGGTTAAATCCAAACATGCAAGAGGTTGTGAAGAAGGAGATAGTAAAGCTGTTGGATGCAGGAATTATTTATCTCATTTCAGATAGTGAGTGGGTGAGTCCTGTATAGTGTGTGCCTAAGAAGGGAGGCATGACAGTGATGGAAAATGAAAAAGGTGACAAGATTTCCACTAGGACCATCACAGGTTAGAGGGTATGTATTGATTATCGAAAGCTCAATTTGGCCACCAATAAAGTCATTTCCCTTTACCATTTGTGGACCAAGTGATTGAGAGGGTGGCTAGCCATGCATTTTACTATTTTCTTAATGGATACTCAGGGTACAATCAGGTGGTTATATACCCATAGGATTAGGAAAGGACCACTTTCACTTGTCCTTACGGCACTTTTGCTTATTGGAGGATGCCATTTGGTTTATGCAATGCACCTGCCACATTCCAAAGGTGCATGATGGCCATTTTCAGATATGAATGAGAACTTCATGGAGGTATTTACGAATGGCTTCTCTATTTTTGGAGATTCTTTTGATCATTGCTTATTTAATTTAGACAGAGTGCTTTAAAGATGCGAGGAGTCTCATCTAGTCTTGAACTAGGAGAAGTGTCATTTCATGGTCCAAGAGGGAATTGTATTGGGCCATAAGATCTCATGCATGGGGATTGAGGTGGATTGAGCTAAGAACGAAGTAATTGAAAATTTTCCACCTCCCACCAACATCAAGGGCATTCGAGTCTTCCTTGGTTAAGTAGGGTTTTACAGACGGTTCATCAAGGATTTTTCTCTTATCGCTAGACCCTTATCTCATTTATTAGTTAAAGATGTGCCTTTTGTTTTTGATGATGCTTGTTTGGACACTTTTAATAGGTTGAAGAAGGCACTTATATTAGCACCCATTCTGAAGTCTCCGGATTGGTCTCTTCCTTTCGAGATTATGTGTGATGCAAGTGATCATGCCATTGGTTGTGTGCTTAGTCAGCGAAAGGAAAAGAGACTTCATGCCATCTATTATGCAAGTAAGACCTTAACGGGAGAACAACTGAATTACACAACTACGGACAAGGAGTTGCTTGTTATGGTATTTACTTGTGATAAATTTTGTTCTTATCTTTTAGGCTCACATGTCATTGTTTTTACAGATCATATAGCATTGCGATATCTTTTTGTGAAGAAGGATGCCAAGGCTAGGCTTATTCGTTGGGTATTTCTGCTTCAAGAATTCGACATCGAGATTAAAGACAAGGAGTAGAAAATGTTATAGCTGACCACCTCTTGAGACTTGAAGGAGGGCACCATAAAGAAGAAGAGGAAATCGAGGAGAGCTTTCCATATGAGGCTTTAATGATGGAAGATAATCCTTTTTGTCCTTGGTTTGCAAATATTACAGACTACATCTCAGGTGGTATTCTTCCTTCAGATGTTTCTTATCAACAAAGAAAGCGGTTTGTATTTCAATGTTCTCGTTATATTTGGGATGAACTTGTACTGTATAAGATATGTGTTGACAGTGTGATTCACAAGCGTATCTCCAAAGATGAAATGCCTGAGATTCTGATGCAAGGTCATAGTTCACCTTATGCAGGGCATTATGAAGCTAACAAGAGTGCAGCTCAGATCTTGGAGTGTGGATTCTATTGGCCGACCTTGTTCAAGGATGCTTGAGACTTTGTGCTAAAGTGTGATAGGTGTCAAACTGTAGGCAACATATCAAAGAAGGAAGAGATGCCACTTTCAAACATCATCAAGGTGGAAATATTTGATGTGTGGGGTTTGGACTTCATAGGACCGTTCCTATCCTCTTCAGGTAACACTTACATATTAGTTAGAGTTGACTATGTTTCAAGAGTGGGGACTTGGTACTTTTTTTTAATTCAAGACTTCGATTATTTACTGGAAAGCTCAAATCAAGATGATTGACCCTTCAAGGTTATTCAGGCGTTTCCTTATGGAGCTTTGGAGTTAGAAAATGACAAGGGTGAAGCATTCAAGGTCAATAGGCATATATGCATACTATAGAAGGCCATACTCACAAGAAGGGGAAGTAATCTCTTTGCTTTCTTCCACTTCTTCATGAAAGCATGTGAAATGGTCAAGCTAATGACCTTAACTTAGCATGTTTACCTTTCTTTTGCTTGCTTTTGTGTACTTGTGTGTTTGATTTATTTGGTTTTGATTATGTTTGGTTTGAAGTTTGTTTGAGTTTAAACTTGTGTTCTTTTCAAATTTCTTGTTGGATATTTGATTTTGATGTGTTGGTAGGTTGATTGAATGTTGGGAATGCATGTTAAGCTAAGAAGAAGAAAAGATAATCCATGATTGTGGGAATTGGGTTGATTCCTACGAACGTGGGAATGCTTTCCAGAAACTTTCTAGAGCCTTAACCCATAATCGTAGAAATAGACCCATTTTCCACGAGCGTGGGATGGCTTTCTAGAAACTTTCTAGAGCCTTAACCCTCGATCGTGGAAATCATAGTGATTTCCACAACCGTGGGATTCTTCAACAGAAACTTTTTATAAACCCTCTGTTCTTCTTCTTTCTTCACTTTCCCTCACTTTCTCTCTCTACAGATGACTCTCTCACAAATCCTAGCTTCAAAAATCTTTTATTTTTCTCCCAAACTTTGGTATTTTCTTCATCTTTTCCATCATTAATCACTTCTTTTACATTTATTTCACACTACACCATCAAGAATACAACTGTTTAGTGAGTTCTTATTTCCTTCTCTCTCTAAAATGTACTCACTCTCTCTTTTGCCTATTTTTGTAAATTTTTCTTATTCAATGGCTCCAAAGAAGCTTGTCGCTCAGAAACCCATTGACCAATTGCGTCAACAAGTCTCCGGTGAAGGTAAAACTGATATAGTGGCAAATTTTTGTGCTTCATTCCTAATTTTTTTCAAAAGATAAAGGTATGCGATTTCGGGACTTTAAAGATAGAGAATTACTTCCTCCGAGATACTTTGATTTTGAATTGTTAGAAACTTTAGGTTTGATGTGTAATATTAAACAATTAGTTGTGAATATTGGTTGGGGTCGGTTAATTCGTTGTGATGTACCGATATACCCATGATGACTGTTCAATTTTTTTACCACTGTGCGTTATAATCCTCAAATGGATACATTTTTTTTTACCACTGTGCATTATAACCCCGTTAAGCCTTAACCCTTTCATTTCTTGAAAAAACCTCATATTTTAAAACTCGAAACCTCATTAGCCTACCCATTCACAAGCTTAGTAAAGTATTAAATGATGTGCTAGTTTGGGATTTTTGGTACAAATTTTTCCTTTCCGAGATGAGTTGAGTGATACTTCTACTCTTGGATCATATTGTATTTAGTTGCTATTTTGTTTATTGTTTCTTCAATTATTGAAAAAAAGAGAAAAAGAAAAGAAAAGAAAAAGAAAGAATGTTTGGGAGCATCAATAAGTGCGGAGTAGTAGTTTATTTTTATTTGTATATAAGAAATATGTTTTATTATCCCTTTGTTCACTTATTACTTTATGAATGCTTGTGTTAAACCCTTTACCCTTTTTGACCCACCTTAACCCCTGCCACATTACAACCCGAAACAAGCTCTTTTGATCTATTTATGGATGTAATCATTATAGAAGAGAATTGGTGTATTAGCAAGCCTATGGTAGTGTAGTTTCCTATAGGGAGGAGTTTGAGAGAAACACTAACCATCAAACACTTGAGAGAAATGAGTGAAACCGTGAGGAAGATTTATTTTGTGTTTATACTTATCTTTGAGTGATGGTGCCATTAATTGAGTTTGCCTATGTACACTAATGAAAAGTAATAATGATAAGTGTAATATCTTGATACTTCAGTTGGCTAGACTTTGAGGGATTGCATGCTTTGATCTTTATGAAAATGAAGTGATAGAATTGATTGGTTGTGTTTGATTTTTCTTGAGGACAAGCAAGGATTTAAGTGTGGGGAAGTTGATTGTTATGCATTAGTATGTGTTTTTCTAAGTATTTGGTATGTGTTTCTTGCATGATATGTTAGTATTATTGTGTTTTAGGACTTGTTTTGTGTATTTTTGTTTAGTTTGATCTTCATGGTTGTTCTTTCGTGTTTGATATTGGTTTAGGATAGGAATTGATCATTTTGGTGTAGGAATGGAGGGTGGACACCTTTATAATTGAGCTAGGGACCAAGAAAAGAGAAGAGAAGTGGAGTTACTGAAAAACAAGAACCCACGACCATGAAAAAGAGCATGTTTTCCACCATCATGGGAAATCTATGGAGAAAGTTTCTATTAAGTTAACCCATGATCGTGGGAAGCATAAGGATAATTCCCACAATCGTGGGAACTAAAAGTCGAAGAGACACGCAGGTTTCATGTATTTTTTAGGTTTTCATGACTTTATGAGACCTCAAATCCCGAGAGCCACCGGAGGGTCATGGAACTTGCTTCCTGAAGCTAAAAGACAGATTGAGAGCCTGGAGATAGGGGGAGATTCAAGGTTTCATTCTCGATTGGGCAAAGAGCATCCTATTATCCAGATTTTCCAAATTGGGCAAAGAAGAGAAGGAGTTGTCTTGTCCAATCTTATTTCAATTTCTTTCTCTTCTGACATGTTTATCATGGATTATTTGATTATTGGGGATGTTATGGATATTATGATTGACTAAAACAATTTTTAGGGTCTATTGTTGAATTATTTGTGAACCTTTTGTTATTGATTTAATGATATATATGTTTGTGCTAGTTATTATGCTGAAACCTTGCAATAAATCGAGAGAGTGAGCTTGGTAATCTGTGTTAATTGTACAATGAGAGTTGACGATTAATAGACCTATAAATAACAAGTTATTGATTTATTAGAAAGAGATTTCAATAGATCAATACACTACCTATATGATAGCTTCATATCTAGTTGAATGTTTACGAAAGGCTTTGCACATTGAGAGATCCCAAAGTTAATTCTAATTTATTTAACTAGTGACATTTAGTTACACTTTGAGAGAGGGTAGCTAGAATCTTAAGAAATCTTAGGGCAAGCATAAATTGAATCAATTAATCAGAGGGTAGCAAATAGGGATAATGACAAGTCCTAATGTTTAATCTTGATTTTCTCCAAGTCTTAGTTTATGATTTTGGTTTAGGTTGTGCTGTTCCCTGTTACTTTTAGTTTGTCTTTATTTTATTTATCTTTTTAAATTCGATTGAAACGATTTCTTAAACAAAGAACAACTAAATTAAGTGGTGTTTAAGTACAATCCTCGTGGGATCTATATTTGCTTTCAACTACAAGTACAACCTGTATACTTACGATTTCGAGTGTAAAACTAGTAGTATATTTTGCATTCAACATTTGATAGGATATATTTAATTAACTTTGCATGCTTAGGCATGTTCTCCAAGGCTTCCATAAAGAATAAGTTAATTTCTAATTTCTTCAACTTCTTTAAATTTTTTGCAAAATACATGACCATTTGATTCTTCTTCAACCTTTATGAGAATAGGAGCTTTGAAACATATGGAAAGGATGGGACATATGGTAGTTCCTCCTTCTTATCCTCCTTTTTATCCTCCTTCTCTTGGCATCCTTTATGGCAGGATTTAGCCATATTTTCAGTTGAAGGAGGTCTGGGAATTATCCTTATAAAGAACTCTAATAGAGCTCTAATGTTAAAGAAACTTTGGTTAATTCTGTAGGAGAAGGAAACCTTATGGGTTAAGTGGCTTATAACTACATTCTCAGAGGTTAGAGTTTATGGTCGATTACCCCTAAACTTCCCATTCTTATTGTTTTGCATAACTACTAAAATTAAGGGGTATTATGAAACCTAACCTATGGTATGATAAATGGTCAGGGTATAGCTCTCTGATTAGATATTAGACAATTGTTCAATGTTGGAGTAGCTATATAATAAGTGCTAAGGTAAACACAACATAAGGGATGGTTACTCGATTAAATTCCTAAAGGAGCTATAATTCCTCACTCCTAACTGCCATCCAAACTTAATGATCCTAGATAATTATTACTAGAATATACACCCTCTGACAAGTACCGAGGAGTGGTAATGTGGAATGGCATTGCATTGTATGGCCTAAAGAGCTACTACCTAATACTTCTTTCATTTTAAGGTTAGCAACCCTGACACTACAACAAAGTAGAAATTTAGCTACTTTTTTTTGGTGACGTTCCAAAAATCGTCGCTATAAGTGACCATATTGCGATGATTTTTAAAATCATCCTTAAAACTAACCCTTTAGCGACTAATTACAAAATAGTCATAAAAAGATTAACATTTTGTGGCGAATTACAAAAATCTTTCCCAAATGGTGAACATTTAGTGATGAATGCCAAAAATCATCATAAAATCGATTTTTAATGTTCGTCGGTAAATGGACTTTTGATTCGTCGCCATAATATGGTAAACATTTGGTGACTAATTTCCAAAATCGTCACCAAAGGGTACATTTGGTGACGATTATGTAAAATCGTCGCAAAAAAGACGTTTGATGACTAATTTGAGAAATCGCTACCAAAGGTTCGTAGACATTTAGCTATATGTTTTTTGCTGTGTTTTTCATATTGTCGCTAAAAGTTACCATTTGGTGACAAAATTTGAAAATCGTCACCAAATGGTCCACATTTAGTGACGATTTCTAAAATTGTCACTAAATGGTTGACATTCAATAACGATTTTCAGAAATCGTCATGAAAAGGTTCACATTCAGTGACGGTTTCTAAAATCATCACCAAATGGTCCACATTCGGTGACAATTTCTGAAAAACATCACCAAAGATGCCACAGTAATTTACAACAAATTTGGTGACCATTTGCAAAAAACATTACCAAAGGGTTCACATTTTCCAAAATTGTTAAACTAACATTTTTATAATCTATTATAGTTAAGATATGTTTTATTGTATATTTGTTTTGAATGTTTGCAAAGTGTTGTTGAAAAAACACACACAACATAATTTTAAGTTTAAAATAATAGTATTAATTAATCATTAATAATTAGTAACAATGCAAAAATTAGTTATAAAAAATTTAATAATTGTATCAATATAATTATATGATATATGGAAGGTTAACAATTCTTACAGTCATAGTACAAGAACAATAACAGTCCACATTCAATAGTACACAGCTGGACCCCTAACTAGTAGAGAGGTTGTTTGATAAATTCTTACAGATGCAGTCAACTTTAAAGCTGAGTCCAATTGATTGTATCGATAAATGACAATGATATATTGTTTTTGTGGATTCCAAGTGACATGAGAGTTGGTCAAGGTGAATGAGTTCCTAATGTCTGAATTCTTGAGGAGGGTCCTTACACATTTAAAGGCACTGATTGGATCAGTGATAGTTCTCCCCTCAGGTGTAGGGTTTTTCAAACCTTCTTGCAACAATGGTTCCACTATAGCTAAACTTGTAGAGGGTACAATGAATGAGTTGCCAGATTTAGTATGGAAGACAAGTTCTCCATATGCACTATTAGTACAAAATGGTTTACCTAAAACACAATCAGTATAGAACTTAGATATTGTCATATTAGTAAATCGTTAAATGAACTAAAATTGAATTGACATGCATATGTGAATGACCAGAAGAAGTCTGTGGAATTGACAAATTTTCCACGTCAACCAATTTCCCTAATCCTTTACGGACCATTGTGACATTGCTTCCGCCTCCATGGGCATACATATCATGCTCGAGATTCAACAAAGCTCTAAACAACATGTAGTATATACCATTAAATGTGAATATTTATAATAGCTTCATAAAAGAAAATACAATGTACATTATAAGGAAAGTAACGTTGTTCGGATGATACTAAACACTTTGAACCAGAAGATCGGCCATGGAAGGTAAATGATCATTAGTGTATGAAGTGGATATTTTTTTTGCATTGTTTATTTCTTTAGCAAGAACAATTTTGCCACATTCCTTCCAACGGAATGAATTAGTACCATCTGGAACTAGTCGTGTTGGACCCCGTTTCCGGAGCCCAACATCCGGAGTCCTGAACCTTGTGCTTGAAACCCTAATGGTCATTTGCTGTCATTCCACAATGGTGGTGAGCGTACACTAATCAATCACCAAAATCATAAGTTTACTTCTTCAAAGAAATTGTAATTCTA
>JANZLC010077097.1:0-12476 GCA_026413385.1 Erythroxylum gracilipes | reverse complement strand
GCAAATCAAAAACAAACTCTGGAGCAGAGTGTTTTGGGATGAGCACAACATTGGTTTTATTCAGGCCCGGCAATGCCGCACTGCCATTCAGAACATCTAGACAAGCAGTGGTAACATCATGACCAACAATGCTTAGCAGTCAATTTCGGGTAGACGCAGCTCAAAACAAAATCCATATCCCCTGGGTCAGAAGCAAATAACGTATGAAAATAAGAACAGATGGACTCCTCAAGGCCGCCTTCCCACGTACGCCATTCACCATCAGCATCCTTCAACTGCTTAAAAAGATTCTTGCGTCTGCGGGCCGAGGCAGAACGGTGAAAAAATTTGGTGTTTTGATCTCCAAATTGGAGCCATAATTGCTTCGAACGTTGACGCCAATATTGCTCCTGCTGTAAAAGTACAGTGTGATACTCCTGACGTGCCTCAGTAAAAGCAGCCTGCGAGGCCGGATCCACACCCCCTCAAAATCGCTGCATTCGCTGTTTGGCCAAGCTTAACTTGTTAGCTTGTTATGCGGTAGATGTTAGTAACTGGTGCACCAACGTGCTAAAGCTGCGTTTGGTTGTTGTCTCTGGTAGTTGGAGATGGAATGGAACAAAAATTTGGAGATGAAATGGAACAAAAATTTGGGACAGTGAGATGTTTGGTTATGGTGGACAGAATAGAGAAAACTGTCTCCGTCTCCAGGACATAATGCGTTTGGTTGCAAAGGACAGGAACAGAAAATAGTGCAAATGACGAATATACCCCTAGTCCTTAATATGATTAGTAATATATATTTTATTGGTACTTTTATTATGAATGGTTTGTATTACTTGAAAAAATTAACTAATAATAATAATAACAATTACCCTCATAAATCACGAATAACAATAATAATAATTGTTATTATTATTTTAATAACAAGAAAAATAATAACCAAACATAAATAAGTGCAAACAATGTATAATAAGAATAGTAATTTTAATAATAATAAAGACAAATTATGTAATAATAATAATAATTAGACATAATAATAATTTTTATTAGCATAATTATAATAATAAAGACAGAATGGATGTGGTACCAATACTAATAATACATCTACGACTACTACTACTACATCTACTACTACTAATAATAATAATAAATTGATAATAACAAAAAAAAACAAAATGAGTAATAACAATAATAATTTAATTAATAATAACAATAGTTAATACAAAATTATTGTTATTAATAATCATAATAATAATAATAATAAATACAAATTTTATATTATAGTTAATAATAACAATAAGTAATACAAAATTATTGTTAATAATAATAATAATAAAAAATCCAAATTTAATAATACATTTAATAATAATAATAATAATAATAATAATGAAAATAAGAAATATATTATAATAATATTGATAATAATAATTTTTGACCAATAAATTTAATATTAATATTAATGATATTCAATACAAAATTATGAACAATAGGGTCAACATACATGGAAATACATCATCTAAGCATCCATAGAATTAATTACATCATAGGTTCAACATACATTCATATAATTAATTACATTATAGGTTCAACATAGATTGAAAACAAACATCCAAGCATTACTGGAACTAATAACATAATTGGTTCATCATACATTAAGCCTTTAAAATTTATTAATAATGTTTTGAACCATAATTCCCAAAATTACGACAATGGCTATAAGTGAAAATGCTTGAGCCAATGCCATGTTTGACTGCAAAGTTGGAACTTCGTGGACTTGTTCATTAGTTGGTCGTGCGACGGGAGTCGTCATAGAGGAGGGTGCATTGGCGGTGGGGATAATGTCTACATTGTGTTGAGCCAGCCTATAAGACCCTATGGCATAAGCAGTTTGTGCTTCATCCAATGTTCGAAACCCCTTTAAACGAGCATTCGAATATCCCTCAACAGCTAATTTCACATCATCTTAGTTGGTAAAAATACCAACTTCACTGTCCAACAAAGACCACATAAAAATTGTATCGGCCCATATGTAAGTACCTGAAAATGAATCATATTATCATTATCCATACACGCAGACAAATGACAAACATTAAATAGTAAGTAAACCAACCATTCATTAAGTCCAAGATAATTGTTCAAACATACATCATTGAAGATGACATCTATCTAGTTTCATCAGCATGAAAAATAATAAATCATACAGCAAGTCATATGTCATCATGGGTATGGGTAGCTTGATTCGGCAATAAAGTGGGTCACTGGGTCAAGCACAAAAAATGAATCATAAAGAGGGAGAGAGTAGAAGCAGACGACAATGTTGGGCAACCTGAGTGTCGGTCAAGCAAGGAAGACCGACCTTTCAAAACCATACAATCAAATACTTACTCGGAGGTGGAGAGACGAATGTCTTGGGGAAGAAGAGCAGCGTGCGAGAGGGAAGGCTGGAGACTGCAATCGTGAGGGTGAAGGAGGTTGTGGTGGTCGCGATCTGTGGCAATGACGAGGAGGAGTCGGGGACGAAGACAACAAGGAGTCGGGGAAGAATAGGCTGAAGTAGTTGGACAGAAATGTAAAAATAAGTTGTGGTATGTGCCGGAGATAGGGACAACATGTCCCTGTCCTTTGGAGAAAGGGGACACAAAAGCGGGGACATGAACCAAACAGTTACGAGGGCGAAATTTTTTGGTCTTGTCTACTGTCCCCACTCACGGGAACAGTAACCAAACACGGGGTAATAGTCCCTACATCACGCTCTTCAATCTTTCTAATATGGGGAAGATCATCTGGATGGATCTGGATGGAATTGTTGGGATGGACCCAAATTTTTTGATGGCACATCATCAATTCCCTAGGATGTACCAAAATTTCCAGCAGCACTAAGAGGGCCAGATTCAACCCCCATCCTTTCCTTTTCCTCATCAAGGTCCATTAATTCAAAATAGTCTATCTTTTGAAGCTTTTTCTCGTAGGCTTCCAAACCTTACCCTGTAGATTTAAAAAGGGCTTCCAATGATAGTTAACAGATACACAATCTTCATTGAGTTTTCCATTAGGCCCTGGCCTTATTAAAGGTATTTGATCTGGTAGCTCCTTTGAGATGTCTATATTGACACAAAGACGACATATCCTATTCTCTTTCTTCTAGCAGTATTCTCATCCATACATGTAAGTTTTTCAAAAAAACCAGCAATTTGGCTTAACCCTTTTATTGTCCAGTATTCCAAGGAAACTTCATATAAATTGACCTATAATGGAATTGCCTGAAAGCTAATTGAATTTATTTGTTATCCAGGTTCAGAGTTAAAGAAAAAGAGGAAAGTTCGCCACATGCTAGGGCCTTCTTCCATTACCTTGAGAGCCTGAGGTTTGGATGAGAGAATGGAGTTATTATCAGCTAAGAGCACATCGAAAAGGCCTTTGTTTTTCCACGTGGTGAATGCCCATTTCTAAAGGACAGAGAAGGGGGCCTCTTGTCAGGGAAGAAGCCTATTAAAAAAGCTTCCCAAGACTTCACAGTAGCATGTAGGATGTCCATTTTACGACCTACAATGAATCTGCTCCACCCTTTCTGGGAGGGGAGGGGAGTAATGAAGGCAGAGGTCTTAACAATCTACTTCTAGCTTATCTTTGTTGTCAGGGAAGAACAAGATGATATTTTTTCTGCTAGAGGGGATTGGATAGCAGGGGGTGGTAGAAGACCATCTGAAAACTAGAGATAGAGAGAGGGTGAAGCTTCTTCTCTCTCATCCTTCCTCGGTTTCAGTTGGAGTCGGAGGGATTGATAAGCATATGCTAGAACTAGTTGTTGAGTAAGAAATGAGGTTTAAAAACTCTCTCTCGCTGTTTTCCATGCATAATGTAAACTAAACTAGTAATATAAAAGGTCTTTGTTGTCAGGGAAGAACAAGATGATAGTTTTTCTGCTAGAGGGGATTGGATAGCAGGGGGTGGCAGAAGACCATCTGAAAACTAGAGATAGAGAGAGGGTGAAGCTTCTTCTCTCTGATCCTTCCTCGGTTTCAGTTGGAGTTGGAGGGATTGATAAGCATATGCTAAAATTAGTTGTTGAGGAAGAAAAGAGGTTAAAAAGCTGTCTCTCGCTGTTTTCTATGCATAATGTAAACTAAACTAGTAATATAAATGACCAAAAAAAAAAAAAGAAATACCCTTTGCAGTAAAAGAACAAAGGAGTCATACATCAATACAATAACCGTAGCGATGGAAGAAGTTGTGAGGTTACCTGTCACAGGAGAATGGTATTAGCTAGGCCTTGGCAGCTTGTTACTGTGAGTAAATAACAACCAGCACCATCTCTCCTGTGACAAGAAACACCAAACCCCTATGGTTTTATTTCCTGCTTCGATCTCCTTCTCACTGCCTAGCGTTCCTAGTAGTTGTATTGTACTAGTAGTGGCAGCAGTACGCTTGCAAATCATAAGTCCTTGTATTTATAGACTCAAGTCGATTGGCTATGGCTTTCTTCCTAGGAGTTGAATTTTCCAAGACAGGTAAGAAGTTACCAACATTCTGTGTGTTCTTAAGCTTTGGAATTTGACAAAGAAATAATGATTAAGAAAATTCCTTTTCTTGCTACCCAAGATAATTTAATTGCAGTCCATTTATGCTATCATCACCGGCAAGTTGCTAAATTGTTCATGATGAGTTAGCAAATGCGAGGCACGACCAGAATCAATGACTATGTTGATTCATATTTTAATTGTCTTCTTCCGATGAATATCTTGATTGGCTACCATTCTCTTTCCTCATATATATTGTCAGGTTTCTTTCGGTACAGTCTTATATTGATCTTTCAAATTTAGGTGCAATCTGGAAGACTATATATATATGTCAGGTTTCTTTCGGTACAGTCTTATATTGATCTTTCAAATTTAGGTGCAATCTGGAAGACTATATATATATATATATATATATATATACACGATAATGATAAGTCTACACAAAGCCCAAGTGTCTTGTCTTAATTATTGAAGGACATGTGAACCTGTGAGTAACTTGCTCAACCGGCAATTCATATTTATTAATATTGAAATTTTAATTATAGTTGATGAACACATAAATTGGGCCTTTTCTCTGCAAGTCTCCGATGTGCCATTATTTCGTAATTTATACAAGAGTTTCAGAACATTGACAAAGAATGTCATTAATGTTTGCAAGTAGACCCCTGGAAATTAGGAACCGCTTTGTTCCTCTTTTGAGTTGCTGCTGAAGTATCCTCTTTTCATATTCAAGCTGAATTGAATTAGTGATAAATCCCAAAAGCGGCAATGCAAGGCCTCAGCCACGAGCGAAATAATCAGGAGCACATAAGCTAAATACAAGGCTAGTGAGCCAGCAAAAAGTTATGGGAATAGGGTTCTAGACTTAAATACCAAGTTGCTTTCACTTAAGGATCAGTGGTATGCCTTAGGGACTTAGCTTGACACTTCCTATTTCCGTACAGTTGTATCTCAGGTGTCCAGAACAACCGGTGCGAGTTGGAATCTTCCCAGAAGCTGCTATTATACTAAATCTCCTAATGATTAAGAGGGAAGAAAATGAGAGTTATCCAGGATCAGTGACATTAATTCGAGGATGACAACATGGTAGGAGATAGTGAGTTTTTCCACCAGGAGCCAAAGGTTTAGTCAACATCATCAGGCAGATTTCATCATGTCCCGTCTCTATATAAATACACAAGATCAACTCCTGATCGCTACAAAGTTGTATCCAATGGAGTGGCATGATAGGTGAACCCGAGATTTTCTTTAATTTAAGGCCAAGCTTTTGTATTAAAAGAGTTTTTCATTAACGTTTAGATTGAATATGTGGTTTAATTTAAATGATTTATTTGTTAAATAATTTATGAGTCACTGCCAAAAGAATCAAGAAGGATTATCCTAAAAATGATTGTAGGTTATTAATTTTCTTATCTAACAATAGTAGAAAGTATTTTGGAGTGTATGTCTAAGGCAATGGATGCTATTAACTCTCTCATAATAAACAAGTCACCCATTTGGTTCATTCACTTTATTCACTAAAAAACTTATAAACTGAGGTATTGATGTAAAAATGTTGTGCTGCAGTTGGGCTTGGCAATTGATACAAGAAGCCTAAAAAAAAGACTTGGTCGGCTTAGTATTTGTTAAATGAGCATTTGTTCTAGCCGTCCAAAAATTCCAAACCGGACAACAGGAGCGGAGGTAATGCTGACATGAAGGACAATGACATCAAGGACCAGCTGCCATCCTACGTCTTCTAACTTGGGCAATACGATATGTATTTTTTCCACTTGGAGTCAAGAAATTTCGTGCCTTACCTGCTCTCTATTTTTGGGTGCCTATATTATTTATACCTGCTCTCTTGCACACCATCCAGTATTCGAGTTATAAAATTCCTCTTCCTACAAAAATTTCAGCTTTCTTCTGTGTTTCTGAGTAGGTTCTTTTCCTTCCCTTCCACTTTGCCTTTGGTGTTTCTTCTGAGTGAGAATTGCCCTTGGGAGCCGACAACATGAAGTCAGGGGAAATGTTTGCTAATCTGGGATCGATCATTGCTAGTGTCATGTTCATCTGGGCCATGATTAAACAATACTGTCCATACGAACTACGACAGTGGGTTGAAAAATACGGCTCAAAATTCTTCACTTTCTTTTATCCGTATCTTCAGATCACCTTCAACGAGTTCACCGGAGAGCGTTTCATGCGCAGCGAAGCTTACTCTGCTATAGAAACTTTCCTTGGCTACAATTCCTCAATGCAAGCCAAGCGACTTAAAGCTTCCGATTCAATAAAGACCAACCAGACACTTACTCTAAGCATGGACGATTTTGAAGAGGTTGCTGATGAATTCCAAGGTGTCAAACTACGGTGGGCGTCCGGGAAGCACTTCTCCAAGAATCAGACAATTTCTTTCTATCCATCCTCAGAAGAGAGAAGATACTACAAGCTCACTTTCCATAAGAGGCACAGAGATCTCGTAATTGGATCGTATCTGCCCCATGTCCTTAAAGAGGGTAAGGCAATCAAGGTGAAAAACCGGCAAAGAAAGCTTTACACTAACAGTGGATCATATTGGAGCTGTGTTGTGTTCCAACATCCTGCGACTTTTGAAACAGTAGCCATGGAACCAAAGAAGAAGAAGGAAATTGTTGATGATTTGATCACATTTAGCAAATCAGAAGAGTTCTATGCCAGAATTGGCAGGGCTTGGAAGAGAGGTTATCTACTTTATGGTCATCCAGGGACTGGTAAGACGACAATGATTGCGGCTATGGCCAATTTACTGAACTATGACATTTATGATCTGGAGTTGACTGCTGTTAAGGACAACACCGAGCTGAGAAAGTTACTAATCGAGACTTCAAGCAAATCGGTGATTGTTATAGAGGACATAGATTGTTCTCTTGATCTAACGGGTCAGAGAAAGAAGAAGGTGAAAGAGGAAGAGAAAGATGCCAAGCCCAAGGACCCAAATCAGAAAGAAGAAAACACAGGCAGTCATGTGACACTATCAGGACTGTTGAATTTCATTGATGGGCTTTGGTCAGCTTGCAGAGGAGAGAGATTAATTGTCTTCACAACCAACTTCAAGGAGAAACTTGATCCTGCTTTGATCAGGAGAGGTAGGATGGATAAACACATAGAACTTTCTTGTTGTAACTTCGAAGCTTTCAAGGTTTTGGCTGACAACTACCTGAAACTCGAATCACATCAATTGTTCACAAAGATTAGCAAGTTGTTGGGCGAAGTCCAAATGACTCCTGTCGATGTCGCAGAGCATCTGATGCCAAAGACTTTTCCAGGAGATCCCGAGACTTGTCTGGAGAGTCTTATCAGAGGTCTTGAAATTAAAAAACAAGAAGAAGAAGAAGAAGCAGCGAAACATAAAGATTCTTCCACCAAAAAAGAACAAGAAGCCCAAGAGAAGGATTCATCCATAAAAAAGGAAGCAGAACAGGACAAAGAATCACCGGAGAGTGATCAGTTGGGAAACAAGTGAAGTGAGCAAGTAGACATAGGAATAGAAGTAAGTGGCTGCAGAAGGAGGTAACAATTTGGATTGAATAAGAAAGAACAGAAAACAACCGTATGTATGAGCGGTACCAAGATACGAAGACCTAACTTTGATCGGTGACTGCCATGTCTTTTCTCAAAATCAAGGGCCTAATGATTGTGGTTTATTTCGGATGTACAGCCCGAACGTCATCGCACACCATTTCAGTTATTATAAACATCCTTAAAATAATAAGAACAATATGAATCTCACTGACCCACAACATTTTAGAAAATTCAGTAATTCGTAATTTTACCTTTAATTAATAGAGAGGTTATTTTCAATTTCGATTATTGTACTATCCTTATATCTTTGTAAAAAAGGAATCTTGGGTTGAAAATTGGGATAGGATCCAATCTCGACTATAGCAAATTATAAAACTTTTTCACATTTTGATTCTTTAAAAATCAAGATCACTTTAATTTTATAAAATAATTAACACATAAATTATAATAAAGTATAAAACCTTATTATGAATCTTAATCCTTTTCTTGTCATATCCCACGAACTCTTTTCGAAATTGATTCATCTCAACCACTGTAACCACACAAGTATTTGACTTCTAACGGTATCCACATAATAGGTTGAGAGAACTTTGTAACTCTTACATATGAGCTAAGCAAGAAGTGTTACCTCAGCTTATAACTACTTATAATAAGTTTTATACATTTTAGGAATTTAATTATAATTTAATTATAATTTCAATTAAACTTTAATTAGAATTACAAATAATTCTAATTAAATACCAATTATTCCCAAATAAGATCCAATATCTCATATTGATTATTATTTGTTAAATATCTCATATTTAATCATAAAATCTCTCAAAATTTACAATCAAGTTCAACTTGATTAAAATATATTTTCTCTCTTCAACCTATTCTTTTTATGTAGCTTATTAGGTTCCTAAATATGCTGATAATGAATATAAATTATAATTTTAAATAATATTCAAGATTAGATAAATTAAACTCCTTTAATTTATCTTTAATTCTCTAATTAAACTATTTATATCCATAAATCAAGATTGTCGTGTAATAATACATCATAACCATCATAAAGTTCCAAGTGTCATTCAATCCTTTCATCATACAATATTTTGATTAAACATAGAGTATGAAATGCCTACTCTATTTTGAATCCAATCATATTAGTTCTTTGTGTTTAGGTATTGATCCAATTAATAACATTTGTGAACTATTTTCAAGGTGTCATTCTACGTTGACTAAGGATTTCTTAAATGAATACTAACCGAAAGCAACATAACATTCTCCCCAATTACTTTAAGGTGATAAATTTTATCTTGATTACTTAACTACCTCCATATAGTTTATGCTATATTTAGTGACTGCCGACTGAACAACCTATAATTAGAATAAGTCATAAATAGTATCAAAATATAGTAATTCTTATACAAGATAACTTTGAAGACCTCAAGTTAAAGGTTCACTTGTACAATCTGTCATAATGAGAATTTCCATAGACATGCAAGTAATGCTCCAAATGGATTTTTATATCAAGCTAATTCAATGAACTTGTTCTCTAATAAGCACTCACACGTTTGTTTTAGTATCTCCATACTTTAGCCTATGAGATCAACTACTTCTTTCATAAGGAAAAACATAATGTGTGCTAGTCTTTTGTGTTCTATTAATGTCTAGTTTTAATAGAACAATAACTAGGAACAACTTAGGGATAATACATAAATTCAATATGAATCTCATTATCATAATCTCATCATAATTTCATTCGTAATACATAATTATCTCATAAACTTTATCATATACATCTAAATATGTACAAGATAAAGAATGCCTTTAAAGTATTTTATCACTAAACTACACCAATTAGCTATTAGGCAAAAACCAACAATCTCTCACTTGCACTAAGTAATCATCTAAGTATCTTATACCATATCACTATATGACGATTTTGCTACTACTAGGATAGTGGCTTAATAAGAGAATTCTACAAGATTATCTATAGAGAGCATTTGCTTAAATCTTACAACTTTCATCTTAATTATCATAATAATTAAGACAATTTTGCCTAAATACACCTTTGATTTTTTTATGAGACCTTTGCTCCTTTGACATGTCCAATGGCTCAAAATGTTCCTTAGTACATTACTATCCTGAACAATGCAAAGAACAATATCAAGTTCATTAAAGAATTTATTGATCCAATTAATCATTTCTACTAAATGAAAAATGTATCATGGCTTAATTAGTAACCATTGCTACATTGGAGCCTTTCAAGTCTTAAAATGATATTATTCTAAGCAAAATAAACCTTAATTATGATTTATTTCTATAGTAAATATCCTTATCTTCTTGAACTCATTCAACTCATACATACAAGATTTTATATCTTTAATACTTCATAAGTATATAATATCTCAAATACTAAACATTTTTAGTATACTATCTATGTACTTGAACTTAGAATAGGTGAACAATTTCCAATATATCTGTATAGATCTAATTCTCATAATTAAGTTGTTACCTTTTCCATATCTAGTAAGAATTGCTCTTGGACAATTATAATTTCAACAATTAAAAATTAGAATTGTTGTTCTCTATAAGCAATATGTTTCAACATCAGTCACATTAAAGAGGATAACTATACTCCCACTAACTTTCTTGTAGATATGATAAATTCACAATCATCTAAAAAATAAATTATTTAAATTCATCAAGAAAGCTAATCTTGTAATGTCTCGTAGCCTTTTAACCATACATCAAATATATCAACAAAGGAAGTTCCAAATGGATGTGCTGTCATAAGATTTGAATTTTTCAAATTTTATCTTACTCTCACTTCTTATCTTGAGAACCATTCTCCTATAAGTGTTGATTGAAACAAACATTTGTTCAATTGGTCTGTAAGATTATATCCAACCTTTTGGATATCTCATAACCTTCTATTATCCAATATAGTTATAAACTTAGTGAATAATACATGCTTCAGGTAAGCATCACATCCTTAAATCATTAACTTTGACTCTTTCAAAAACTTAGCACTTTATATCTAATATTAAATCTAGCTAATTAATTCAATTGGAACTATTAAAGGTAAGTCATTGTACTAGGCATAGCTATAGGAAAAATAATATTGCATCATACAATATCTCATATTGTATTTTAGTTATGAATGTATCCACCAAAGCATCTCATTCCCTACTGGTAATCGAAAATTTAAAACTTACGAAATCGTTCTCATGGAAATGCTTCTATAGCACCCCACCTTCTCAAGACACGTGCCCGGCATCTTGAGTGATGTACGAGTGTGAATCCCGCAAGGGTAGCATGCTAGAACAGTCAAAACTCATTAAAACTCAGTACAATATTTTTTTCATACATGTGTGCGGAAATCAATATTCAAATTCTAGCCCATAATTTTATTTCATAAAACTCAAAATCACAAATGTCATTACACTTTGATCAATCTCTTTTACAAACCTTTCCACTTTGGAAAGTTATTACAAAAAAGAAATAATCATATGCATATGATACAAAATTTTCAGAAGACTCCATTCGATACAAAAATAAGAAAATATAAATGCAGACACAATCTGATCTCAACCACTATCCCTTACTTGAATTCAGTAGGTATACTCCAGTTTATCTAACAGGGTACTCTTCAGAGCCTAAAAAATAGTTGCAAATTTTCGGTGAGTTTTGCGAACTCAGCGAGTAACCATCATCGATGGTTCACTCAACTCATGCATCACATCAATACACGTAACAGTTTATTCACATCTTTGCATTTTCATGAAATATTACATTTCATTTTCAGAACAATCATTATATTTCAATCATATAAGGTACACATATCATGTATAAATGCAATGCACGTGAGACTCACTTTCATTTATTATTATTGTTGTGACCGAGTGCTTTTTTTTAATTAGCTCATCTCCCTTAGTGGATATCGAGCTATGTCAAATTATGTCCCATATCCTTTAGTGGATATCGGGTACATTCACAATTGAGCCTTAGGCTCTTTTCACATTCTGAGCTTTAAACTCCTTTTCATTGGCCATTCTGGTCATAACTTCCTTTATCTTATATGCATTCATGTATAGAAATGGTTAACACATTATTTTCTTAATCAATCACATGCCCGCATATTCACATTAAGATCACAATTTTCATCGGACCCAAGGTCCGGCATTCAACATCATTGTTGAGTAACATTTATTCCGTCCCATTCACATATAAGTAGCACATCTGATCGGCCTCTTCGTATCGATGTAAAAATCAATCCCTTGGAACCGAATCAAAAATACTAAAAATTCCAAGGATTGCAGTATAGGATGCAACCTCGGGTCGTCTCACTTAATTGGAACCAAAGTGAAAAAGGTCTAAGCTAGCCTAAATGTCTAAAATGCAAGCAAAGTTGATAAAAAGGGGGTTTTGCATCATTTGCTAAAACTAGGA